>JAMQGT020007682.1:0-82834 GCA_024447675.2 Pterophyllum scalare | reverse complement strand
TATTATCATCACAAATGCTGTTTATTAGTATTGTTGTGTATGTAACCCAAATTGCAACAATATAATATGTCTGCAACACATGAGAACAGATGAGCAGATGGTGATGTGGTATGAAGTGGTATCTTTGCAATATGTTGCAAATCAGTTTGTGAAATATATTGCTGTGTGGAGTTTTAAAATTACAACTACACTTTGTAGTTTAACAAAGCATTTATTTTATCATTTATTTAATCACTAGCAGAAACAGCTTGTCCAGATTTAAAGCAGTGAGTACACATTTTCACTGACCAGAAGAAATGTATTGTGTAATATGCGTATATCTGTCAGCATACATTGCCAGTTAAAAAAAGAATTACCTGTGCATTTAGTCGAACATCACCACCAAACACTCTATCTGCTTTCACCTTTCACACAAAGTTACAGTTGTTTGTGAGTCAAAAATCTCTCTCAGGTGGCTCATGCTTCACAAACACCTTATTCAGTAACAGCAGCCTGAGCTGTGATTGAAGGCATGGGGAAATGCCACAGGTAAGAGTGATCAGTTCATGTCCCTTGAAACTAACCCAGACAATGTTTAGGCACACAGTCAACAACTCCTGTCCTTGCTTATCTTAAGAATGTAAACCTCTATAAGCAAGCGCTTCATCTGTAATTCTATTGTGAGTTGGCCGGTTGTCTCAAAGTGTCTGAATAATCTAATGTAATATAAAACCAGCTTTGTCTGCGACACCAAATACTTGCTTTAGCACAGGCGTCTCGACTGTTGGCCTGCACTGTACAGAATTCATTCCATTCACTGGTAGACAGGATGACTAGACCACACCAAAACCTGCCAGTTACATTCTTTGCGTGATTCAGATGTATCCATTTCCCCCACTGGGACTGAGCTGAGAGCTCTGATCAAAAGACCCATCATCCTGAGGAGCTGAGATTTGGATGTGAGATTGGAGAAAGGAGAGATAGCGAACTGTTGGTTGTTGTGTTGTTGTGTGTTATTATTTCCATTTGTTGGGGAACAGAGAGATGAATGGAGGAATAAATGGATGATGGGTGTGTGGTAGGGAGGAGGAAATTCCCTTGTCTGGATGGAATTGGATGGTGAGCTTGCGGATGGATGGAGGGAGGGATGGGGGGAACCTGATGTAGAGGGTGCTGTCAGGCCCAAGACAGCGGGGTCTTTGTCTTCTCAATAATCACTTGCGGTACCTCTTCTTTCCATTCCTTTTCTCCGCACTGCCGTTTTACTTTTTCTTTTTTCATTTCTCATCACAACTTTTGGCTTATAGGTCAACTGTCTTCAGTCCAAAAAAAGTGAGAGAATTAAAAGTAAAACCTAAGATTCATCTCAATCCATTATCCTTCTTGTCAAACATGCAAATATGCTCCTGAAAGCCATTTTTAAAATGGCTTAAATCTGAAGTGAATGCTGTCAAATTAAGGTAGAGACACCCCAAGGCGAAACATATACAGAAAACATTGTGAAAAAAGTCATGTGAGGTTAAAAAAAGTCTTAGCCACATTCTCTTGTATTTACATTGTTAGGTTTGATTTAATATATCTATCCATCAAGGCACTTCACTGGCAACATATAAGCAAATAGGATTTCCACCTTAATATTCTGTCATTGAAGTCTGAGTCCAAAAAAGTGCTTTGGAGGCAGACATGATACATCCTACACCAGGTCTTATGTAGAAGACTGGGTTATTAGATAAAATCAGTTAATTTACACATGCCAAGGATATGACCAAAAGATCAAAGTCCTTTGATCAAACAGTTAAATTATTGTTATTATGAGCGTATGCGTTCATCTAACCCAATTTTAGGCCGATGAATATTGGATATCATGCAATGCTGCAGTGGTTTCTAAGCTATACAAAGAAATGAAAGCACATCTGCAGACATTTGCGGAATGTGAGTTTATCCTCCTCAGCTGAGGTGCTTGGTGGCCAGCAGTAGTTAAAATAATCAGACTGTCATTATCACACAGCCCACAGGAGACAAGAGGCATAATTCATAACCCACAAGAGCCGTGAAGATGACAGGGGAGTCTCATTCATCAATGGGAAGAATTATGTTTGATTTAGGGATTCTTTCTGGTTTTGTTTTCTGAATAACAAGACATTTATTTTTGTAATGATATAGTTGTGGTTAGATGTATTCATGTTAAATTAGAACTTTGTGATGCAGTATTTGCTTTCAAGGTAATACCTGGCATATTAACATGCTTTTTCAAAAAAAAAAAACTTTTGTTTATTGTATCCCAGTGCTACAAGCTTTTGACAAAGTGACTTTTCATTTTTTTGTCATTATGATTAAAGTTGCTCCTCGCTCTCTTATTCCCTCCTATATTCTAGTTATTTCCAAAAGCAACTTCTGAGCAGCTTCCATACCTTAACCAATTCACCTGACCCAATCAATTCACCTCAAGCCTTTCTCTGAGTCAATCGTAAATCATGAAAAAAATGGCTGCAAAAATGACGACAGTGACAGTAAATAAATGTTTGTTGTTTCTTTCCCTTCCTTGTTTCCACCCTTTTTCTTTCTCTACTCTTTGTAATGGATGGGATATTGGTGGTGCTGCCCTCTGGGCAGGGTGAGTTGTTTACTTGGGTGTAAAGTCCCCCATCCACCAAGGGTCTCTGTAGGGGATGTCTCAGCCTCACTCCTAACCTCCCTATAGCTCCAAAAGTTAATAGCATGGAGGAGATGTGATTTATATCAGCTTTGGAACCACCACCAACAGACTGACTTCTTTGTGCTCGTGGCCTGTTCAACCACCTCCCGTTCATCAATAAAGATCACATTTAGAATTCACTCCAAACTCAGTAGATGGTGATTTAATTTCTGCAGAGTTTTTCTAAATAAATAGTCACCCACATTTTGGAAGTTGCTTGAGGCAGTAGGAACTGAATTTTTACTGTTCCTTGTGTAAAACTTTTTCAAGAGAGGATGCAACAATGAGCTCTAAGATATCAGTATGCTAGAGCAAACATAAAACACACTTGTGTTTTTTTTGGTTTAAGAGTTTGGAAATTCATGCATGAAAAACATTGATTATATATTGCATATTTTTACAGGAAGTTTCCATTTGCTTTTAAGTCCCGTGACCAACAATATAGTGAGCCATTTCACCAGCCCATTAACACAAAAGGTCATTTTCATGAGGACTTTCACATTATGACATTCAGCTAAACTAGCGCCTGCCTGTTTCACCTTTAGAAAGCCTCTAATTCAAAGTTTGTTTTTTAACACTTTTAGTTCTATCTGTGGACATGGATATGCTTTCAAAGAAATTACCCTTTAGGTCTAAGAAGTTATACTCACAGTAGTTCTGCATGTGTCTTACCTTAAGAAATCCACATTGCAATGGCATATTTTGCAGTGTAAAGCTACAATTTTTTTGCCACTCTATTGCATGCTGAAAGTGCATAATTTTAAGCATGTAGCATATGATCAATTACACATTTTGTCTTGTCATTTAAATGCTACCCTTGAATAAGATACGGACATTGGCATAGCATAATCTGCTTACATAAAGGAGTCATTTGCTTATCTATTATGGCTGTACTCCACTTGTTCCAACAGGTCTTTTAACTGGATACCTTGAGTTGAAATTACAAGGTGTCTTGCTCTGGGACTGAAAAATGAGGAGCTTCTTGGCAATAATAGTTTTCATATTAGGTTTTTTGAAAGAAAGACCTCGGCACTGACACTAATCCCTGTTGTGTCGGTCTGTGGTTGCCAAATGTTAGTATATCATCTCCCTTTGTGTGCGTGTGTGTGTGTGTGTGTGTGTGTGTATTCTTTTCACTTTGGAATATACCAGCACATTGTCTCACTATCACAAGCTTTATCATAGAACTATGGCAAGACTGCAAGATTTGGTTTAACCACAACTGTTTACAGTTGTCAATATATGAACCAACACCACAATAAATGCATTAAATTGCATGTGGCCTCATGTCACTGAAAATAAGGTGAGTGGACGGGCTGTGTAGGTGATGCTGGCTCTCACTATTATTACACGGCTGTGTCTTAAGGGTTGTCTGGGCTGCTGTCCATTGGATTTAATCAGCCTCTATTACCTGCTACCCTTTTCACAGTTAAAATAATCACCCACAATTACTGACATAAAGGGGAGAGCTGACAGGAGAGTCAGAGGCAGAGAAATCACACACAAAGTAATTTCTCTCCACCTTGGTTGCTTACGTGGCTTTTGATGTTTTGGGGTGTATAATAAAAGGATTGAGGGGTGTCTGGCACGACTGCCTTTGGAGTAGATATTGAAATGCCCTTTAAAAACACACACACAGATGCGCACACACACACACACAGATGCGCGCACACACACACACACACACATAGACAAGTAAGTGCACAAGATACAGAGTATGCATGGTACACACAAAACTACAGTCTCACATGAAGAAAAAACCCACACACATTTATAGTATATACAATACACTAAAAAAAACCAACAAAAATGGCATGTACAAATACAGGCACATTATGAATACTCACATACATTCAGTGCACACAGGTGTGAATACACACAGACACCGACTGTCAGTCCCATTAACCAAAGAGCTTTGTACGATTTATTGTATGTTGCAGATGAAAGAAAAAGTGAAAATAATTTAATAATTGACCACCTCTAAAATGAAGAAAATAGAACCATGAGAAAAAGGGCATTGTGATCTACTGTATCTTAATCCTCAACACGCTGCTGAAAAAGAAGAGACACCATTAAATGTACCTTTGAAATAAATGGGCCCAATTACCGAGATGGCTGGGGCTCTCTAATGAAGCTTTTGTCAAGGCAGACAAACATGGTGCAGGGACACTCAAAACTGGGTGAGGAGCAGGAGGTAGAAATGGGTGAAATCATTCAAAAATGATCTTTCACATGAAAGTTAAATTCACATAAATGTTAATGGCAGCATAGTTGCAATGCGAGGTTCACAGAAAACATGACTGAAATTTCCCTATTTGATGAGATAAAGAGTGAATGATAGCAGTCAGAACCACATGAGTGCAGTGAGCAAAAAAAAAAAAAAAAAATTACTCACACAATTAAAAAAAATATGCTAAATGTAGACAATATGAACATTAGTCACAATCATTACCAAGAGGGTTGCTCAGTTACATTAGCTGTTATGTGTTCAGGAAGTAAGTCGTGTTAAATGGGTTTAGGAGAGTTGTTTTGATAATGGCGTTTTGTTGAATCTCTCCTTTTTAATTATCAGGTCAGAGGTTAGCAGCTCAAACTCCCTCTTTTTCATCCCTCTTCACAACAGTGAGTGCTGCCGACCCTTCCCACAGCAATACAGAACGCTCTGTACTGCTGGTGTAAAACATTGCCTCAATTACTTTTTTGCTGGAGCCCTTTTCTGAGAGCAGATTGAACAAAGAAATGCAGTGATTGCATGAAAAGCATGTAAATCAGGTGTTGCTAGTTACGATTATCTGTTTCAAACAATATTGCTTTTTATAAATAAAAAAAAAACAAGCATTTTCTGAAGGGTGCAGGAAAAGCTTCTAGTCAGGAGATAAGATTTCTGGTATGACCTATCATATGATGACCTCTATATGCAGAAGACCTTGTTCTTTACTTGGAAACATTCACTCCTTGAGCTTGATCGATCCAGGAAGGAACCAGACCTTAGACATGGATCTTGTAGATGATTTTGGACATAACAGCTTGTCAAAGGGTAAAGGTTAAGGCCACGAGTGTCCATTGGGGCACAGACAGAGGTCAGAAGAGCTCAGTCAGGGTCAATACCCCAAATGACCCCAGGTCTGCACTCTGAGTTGCACGTTGAATTCATGTCTGTGCATTGTGCACCATTTTCACTGTTGCTTCCTTTCTTTGTTGCAACAGGAGAAAAATCAGGTAAACTTCATGAAGGCAACTTTTAAGAATAACAACTCTAAAATTCTGACTTTGACTAAATTTGTGAGAATTGGTTATACATATATTTTAATAGATGGCATGTTTCAGTAGCTTGCTACAGATAATGCTTAATGAAGGTCTGGGAGACATCTGCATACCATAGTGTAATGTAAAATGTTATACAGTGGACTTTCTTATTGATATTAAAGTGAGGTTTACAGTACCTTCTACAGCTCCAAATTACATCAACATTCAGTGTTCAATTTTTAAAATGTTGCCTGTTAAGTCTTCTCTGTCCTTTAATAAGCAATACAATTTCAAAGTACCCACCTAGGAAGGTGTGAATGTGAGTATAAATGGATGTCTGTCTCCGTGTTAGCTCTGGGACCTGTCCTACCCTTCCTTTCGCCTTAGGACAGCTAGGATCGGCTCCATCATCCCTGCCACCTTAAATTATAAGTGGAAGAAAATGCATGGATGAATGGAAGGTTACTTCTTTTTTTTAATGAATAGTCTTAGTAAAAAAAAAATCATAATTATTACACATTATTTTACAAATAAAGAAAACAAAGAGGATGTGATGAATGACAACAAAACATACAACTTAAGGTATTATAATAGAACCACAATATTATCATGATAAAGGTCTTACAGAGTATCTAACAGGTTAACAAGTGCAAAAATACGCTTTATGCATCGTCTGCAAAGCTAATGCTGGTGTGTTAAACATAACAGAGTGTAATGTGTACTGCAACCCTACTGTACTATTCATTTCTTCATTACTATTTTATATATGCGTATGATTAACACTCATTGCATGGCTCAGCTCCCAATCTCTCTGTCGGAGGCCTCCACTAAAGACAGCTCAAGCTTGAGAGATTTTTTTTTTCTCTCAGTCATTTAAATTTTTACACTTCCATTTACCCGCCTTTTAATTTAGCGTATAATGATGCCATTAGAACAAAATCCATCTGGAAGTTCTGTTGGGAGCGGTTAATGTTCCATGGCTTTTTGCTGCTAATGCCATTGCGCCTGCATTGGCAACAGATGCTCTGAAAGCAACAGACACATTCTCTCACAGCATCATTACAATCATGCCCATGTCCAGGATAAATGTTGCTGCTTGTTCAGGACTATCATACCTGCAATGGGACTGTAAAAAACAAAGGATATACAGAAGGCTGTGATGGTGCCAGTGAATTCCAATTTTTCAAGCTGATGATTCATAAGCATTGGGTGTGAAGGCAGATCTTGTATCCCATAAAAAGTTGAAAGGCAATGACGCTTTTAGAAGTAAGTAAGGGAAAAGAATGAGGAAAGCAAATGCGTACACATTTATAACTTTCTAGTTATTAGATTGAACTGTACATGAAGTGTTTTGTCACAGTACACTGTACTCAGATCCTTTTGCTCCCACTGCAGCCAATTTAGTGACCTCTCTCCCACCCACCAGCAAACACTCTTGGACAGTTCATCTTCTGTAATATGAAAGCTAGAGAAAAAGCAAAAAAAAATTGATTTCAGTTGCAATTTAGGTGATTAAGTACAGTGGATAATTAATTGGAATAACAAACAATTTCCTCCATAGAGGATTACTGATTTGTCACACTCCCATACGCTGCCATGGCCTTTTTATCCTCTCTGCTTCAATTATGTTAATGCTAACTTTCTTTCCCAGAAATTATTGTGATTAATTTTGTCTTGTTTTGAATTACAATTGCACTGGCTTCTAGCACTTTAAAGCATTCATTAATTCCCAATTAGATTGGTGGGCTCATTTGCTCCAGTGCTGCTCGGTTCTGTAGCGCTTTGTGTTTAATGTGCTAATTGGGTGAGATTAAAAACAACTAACCTCTTATGAGAGGAGAAAAGTTATTCAGCGGTTACATTAGCATAATTTATCCCGGGATGTTTAATTAGACATTGCCACAATAATCATGAAAGCTGACTAACAACTGTTGTCAGCAGTTGGATACTAAAACTGGAGTAAGTTTAGGGTCCAGTTTAATGTACATGTTGGCTTTCTTCAGTTCTGAGTGTCTCACTAATGTGTTGTCTGTGCTTATCTCCAATCATCCAACATGTCTAAGACAGTACGATGTTTTTTTTTATTTCTGCATTTTATGTCTCTTCAGTGCTTTGTTACGACCACTCGAGCAGCATTAACAGCTCACTACTCCATTTACCCAAGACTTGGATTGTCTCTAACTCATTTACCACCATCAGAGGATCGGCGCTTCAGGCAAGCATGAATGGGGTTGGATATAAGGAAAAAAGAATGCTTTCATGTCCCGATGTGATCTCTTCAAATGGGACCTGGAACCTGGGAGTGAAATATTGTTTAGCTGTGTGTACCGCACAAGCTTTTTCATCATAAGATGAGAGATACTGGTGTGTGTAAGCCCAGGAACCGGTCTTGAGAGGTTTGGTAAAGAACTGGGGTTGTGCAGATCAAAGGAATATAAACCTTGATCATTCCATCTATCAGAGCTGCATATAGGTTTCTGAAGTCTGATCTTTTTTTTAAGATTTCACCAATACTCCGGTCTGTCATTTTGTTGGGATTAAATAATATTATCAAAATTTAGGACAGGGCTTTTAGTTAAGTACTTTTTTTTTTTTTTGCAGATTTCCAACCTTATCCCTTACTCATACTAAGGAAGGGCAAGCAAAGGCTTTTTCTTAAAGATTAACTAAATGAAAGTTATAGCTTTCAAATATTGTAGTTTTTGATATGCATGACTTTTGGGGAGGGGGGGGATTTCAGAGATGGGGAGGCCCAAATTAAAAAAGCAAACAAGAAAGAAGAATGGAAAAAAAACATAATAACAACTTGACCTGTGTTTCCTGCCATGTGACACTGGATCACACAGTCATGTGATGGTTGGTGGTTCAACTGAAGGGATGCTCTATACTGTTGTGATTTGTCATTTTGTTGTCGGGCACCTGATGATGCTCTCTGCATTTGAAACGGCTGCTCATTTAATGTTTTTCCGAACTGCTTTGCTGCAGCCTTAATAACTTTCAGAAACTTTTGAATTGTAGTTTCACACCCCTGATCTTAAGCACAAATGGTTTTACAAGTCCCTGCAAAGAGAATGGTTTGTAAAAATTCAGAAAATAGTCTCAGTGCTTGCTGTGACAACAGTGCTTGCTTTTTCCTTGCAGCACCCCAAACCTCCAAATTATCAAAATCAGTAGAAAGGAAAAGCAGCAAATTTGCACATGCAAAAAGCAGGTGTCATAAATGTTTTGTGTTCTTTAGTTCTGCTCAGCATCTCTATACAATCAAATTCATAACAAAGTGTATAATATCTCTTAAGACCCTCATACAGTTTGCATGTCAAAATTTGAATTTGAAAATAACTACTCACCAAAACTGTCAGTTAAATGCACTAAAGTAAATGTTGAATATTTTCCTCTAACGTAAGTCTACTTACTTGTAATCAGCACATTGTAACTCCTGTTGCAATGAGAGTCACATTGGTCCCCAAAAATATTTTTCTAACCACTTGCCCATACACCTCAAACTTGTGCACAGAGGAAACATCAGCTTCTGTTTGAAACCCAGTTCTTATATTGATGACCATTATAAGGATGAGAGCTGGTTCTCTGGCTTTATTCTAGACAAAAACTGGCAGTTTTCAGTGTAGGAGTCCACAATGTCCGAACCCAAAGAAGGTGTATCAGATCAGGAGCATGCTTGTTTATTCTTTGAAATTATCTGTGATTTGCACAATTAATTTGTCCCCCAAGATCAAGCAGTCAACAATTAATTGTATTGTTGACTGTCTAAAGCATCAGAGGGGCAGTATTCAGTGGAAATTACCTAAAATGTGTTGTGTCATGATGCGCCCACTCACAGTACATTGTAAAGGAAGTTTTTTTGTTTGTTTGTTTTTTGTTTTTTTTTGGCTACACTAGCATAATAAAATTCACTCTGCTTCCTTCTTTAATTGAATAATTTCATAATTTTATCTCTTCTACATAAACAGATGTTTTGGATCATTTGCCAAAATTCATGTTTCCTGTTTTGATGACATTTACTAAATTTTAGTTGGTTTTTTTTTAGTTCAAAAGTTACCTATAGTCTTAAAGATATTTGATTGCTCAGTGGGGATAAAGTGTCCACGTACCTTTCCAATTTGCTCCATACAGAATTTTTTTTCTAGACTGCGCATATAATAAATTGTAAAAGACCCAAAAGGAACTGGATACACTCACAAGTGTGGATAAGTGAGTATAATGACATCTGGTGTAAATAGGAATGAATGAAGAGGGGTACTATCATCTCAGTTCCAGTGTTGCTTTAACCTCTTTCATGTCTCAAGTGCTCGGACACTGGCAAAATCTATTAGTACCCTTTGAGAATTACAATGCAGTGAATAGTATCCTATCTAGTGTTTTGTTCAGGTAATTCATGGAGCACTTTGAACAATACTGAAGCATCAAGATGAAAACCATTGTGCCTTGTGTACAAATGGACACTTGCTTATTTCATTGCACACATTTCATCTATATGGAAATGAAATGATGCGCTTTCAAGCTTGTTTGCTTGTTTGTGTTGTCCAGCAGGGACAATGAAAGGAAAATAAGAATTGCCTGTGTGCTGGGAACTCTTGTAGAGGAAGCTCTCATGGCATTATTTGAGGGCAAGAGGAAAGAAGAGCAGGATAAAAGAGATGTTCAGTGTCACAGGCAACACAAATTCTTATTTTGGAAAATAACTACATTCTTTTAAGAGTATGAGTTTACTGTTAGCGCTCATCTGTACGTTTTACCTCTAAAGATGAACTCATGGTCAGTCACATGTAAAGGAATAGGGGAACGAGAGTAGAGCAAATTGTATATTTATGTACACAATAATTTTTTAAAAATTAATTATTTTTTAAAATTTCCTTATATCTGGTAGATGCTGGGATACTGGAGAATTTCAGTGATAGTGGTAAGCTTCCCAAGTATATCTTCTACAGTTGATTTGCTATTCTATGCATGCTATTTTGTCACTTTGATAAAAGTAATTTACATAATGCTTCAAAACTAAGCAAGTGTCCGGGGAGGCGAGACTTGCTTATAGGAGGACTTTGGCCATAGCATAGTTTCAGCTTGATCCAAGCAATTCAAAAGGTATTTTACTTATGAAAGTGTGACATGTTTAGTTATGTGTATAAGTACCCATCCAACTTGAACTGACTGGTGACACTAATTTGCTTAAGCTGCAGATACAAAAATGTCATGTTTTTTTTTTTGTTTTCTTTTGTTTTAAACCGTGGACCTACTCTTCACCAAGTTTCATTAAAATCTGACAATAATTTTTTTGCATAGCTGACAAACAGGCAAATGGTAACAAAGGCATGAGCTAATAAACTAGCTAAACAAAACTCAATGAGTGGACATATGGGCATTGCTTTTATTTTATTTACTGCACGAAAAGACAAGAGTGCCATGGCTAAGTTCAAATGGTGTCCATGTCAGAAACAACTGCATTATACTGCTAACACAACATTGGTTCTTTGCAAAAAAACTTCACAGACAGCATGCTAACCCAAAGCTAGCGAAGAACCCAAAGGGCCACGAGACTTACCAGATCCCAACAATTTTAGCAGTTTCTATCCAATTATGACAGACCTATACTGTCACTTCACACCATATTTTCCCCCTGTACGAAATTGAAAAATAACTCTAGCAAAAAAGACAAAAGCTCTCTTTCTCAGACTGTACTGCGGCTTCATTTTCTTTGTGGTAGTTTTGATCATATGCAACAAAATCTGCAAAGCTTGTGACTTCTTGGTGACTTGTAACTTTCCCTTATGAGTATGGCATTATACAGGCTAACCTTCTTCTGACTATAATAAAAAAGTCTTCCCTTCATATAATTTGGCAAAAGCCAGACTTTAGAAAGGTGCATATCCTACAGAACCAGTTAAAATGTGGGGTGTTGTCTCCATATTTGGGATAGGGGAAAAGGAATAAAAAAAGGTGTGCAGTCCCACATGAAGAGGGACATCTGGTCACCCTAACTTGTGAATATGAGAGACATTATCAAGATATTGTAACTTTCATGTTAATTCTTTTTATTTCATTTTAAAAAGATTTGAATAAGCAACAAAGAAAATATGTCTTTTTGAGGTGCCGTGGATTCCCAGCAATGCGACTTGGATGACTGAAAGAACTTTTCACATGGATTTTCAAGTATAAAATACAATGATATGCCTTCACAAAATCTTTACACTTTTTTTTGCATGTTGTTGATAAAGAAAAAATTGCATCTTTAGACCTTTCAGCTACTTCTTTTCAATTCCCAACTCAATTTCTTCTACTTCCTGCCACAAACAAGGGACAAAGGAACTCTTGTCTGCTAGTTGTGTCCACTGCCATTGGGAAGTTAAGGCGGAGAGAATTAGGAAGGGGCAGGAACAGGGCTCCCAACTACAAGGTAACAAGGGAAAACCAATCCCACCTGGAATTATCCTGATACTGGAGACACAGGGCTCACCAGACAGTGGATCAATGGGTCTCTCTGGAAGAAGACAGAATGAGGAGGGGTCCAGAGCAGGATATTGCCCCAAAGAAAGTGTGCCACACCATGTCTAAATTACCCCCAAAGTTGTATGGGATTCAGTTACCTGTTCAGATGTTTCAGTTTGAATGTTCACTTGTCTGTTTTGGCTGTATGCCCACCCTACACCTACCCAGGTTCTGGCTTTGGGGCTAGTATTACAGATTACAATAACACAGAAGTGTTCGACAAGGTTTATTCGGTTGAGGTCCACCACACAATGTAAAGCACAAGTCTAGCTCATGTGAGAAAAAACAAACAAAAAAAAGAGCTTATCTGGATTTAATTTGGTTCAAGTTTGGAGATGAAATTGCTATTTGATAACATTTTCTTTAACAGATTGTTTTATTTCCGACACAAAAACAAACAACATCCATGCAGTTGTGCAGGTGCATTATAAATTTGGAAAACATCATATAGATGGAAGATTAGTATTGCTTTAATACAGTTATAGCTCTTTGGGCTTTCTTTGTGTCTTTGATACATGCTTCTTTCTGACCCAAACAAGGAGCATCTTCTGGGATCCATCAGTGATCACAGTGAACAAGTATTTTCATAAAGACTTGTGAAATATGCTATAGCTTATAAACAATTATCACTAACATGACTTCTTCAAGAGTTCCTTCACCACTTTTCTCTCAAGGCACTACCTGTTTACATCTTCTCTACAACCAGATTCATTAAGACTGAGGCTTTCATTTTCCTTTATCCACCAGCACACAGTGCTCTCCCCCCGCCTGTTGTCTGTCTTTATGTAAGCATTAGCCAACATGCGTTGGAAATGAAAGAGCAGAACACTCTTGGTCCTCACCCTCCCAGTCATCGCCATCATCCAAGCCATACAATGCACTCTTGTCTAGTGCGAGCGAATGTCATCATCCAACATCTATGAATGAACAGAACAAGCCGCGTCACATATTGATCCACTTCCTTTGTGAGACCTTCCAAGCTTGTGATAATTAGCATCGTCCATTAGCGACTTTGCTGTGCTAACATGCCCATTAAGAGTCAAAGCTTCTGTTCTTCTCTGTGAACATTCATTTGGCCCAGATTTTCTTCTTTAAAGAGCATAATAAGGGAATGGTAAAATACGTTGTGGATAGATGAAGAGCGGACAATATAAAGTGGGTGTTTAAATGCATTAAAAGGCATCCAGATTTAATTAACACCCTAGATAGCTGGCAGCTTTGTTCGTGTGCTGTAAATGATCATCTTAGCAAAGAAGAGAGCTATAATTTTGAGTATGTTTTTAAAAGGTGCTTTGCAGAGACATTGCAGATGCTTTCTTTTCACAGCCCAAATGCATAACTTCTCTTTGCCAGCTTTAATACCAAAAGTAACCTATTAGACTCCAACGCAATATACCACCCCTGCACTCATCCGCTATGTTTTTGTAATTTACCTTAATTAGTGAAAGAATATGTGTAATCCTTAGGTTTGTTAGCAGTAAGCACAGAACTCCCTGACTCAAATTGAAGATATTAATTTAATTAAGCAGTACATAAAACAGGACATGGGCTGTTTTTCTGATGACACTGTAAAAATTTGGCAAGAATAACAAAACGTAAAAAGTAACTTAAAATAGAACATGTAGGCAATTGATGGAATTGTTCCTTTGGTGGTCCAGAGCGGGGTATTGATTGCAGCACAAGAGGTTCACATCTAGCTGTTTAGTTTCTCTGTTTACTGTTTGCATTCCTCTGGCAGGCAAAGATATTATTTTTCTGTTGAGGACCCTAGAAAAGCGGCCACCCTGCGCTCAGTGTTCGACCTCAGCCCTCATTGCATCACTACTGACATAATGAGCGACTATGGAGAGAAACCACCGGTGCCAGTAGAGGCTCTTTGTGAGGCACCCAAACAGCAGCTTCCACTCTTGCCTGTATGGATGTCGTTCTGGGATGCATGCATGTCATGTTGACCTTACTGGCCATCAGCTGGCTAAGAGGGGAAATGAGTGTGGGGTATGAGAAGGAGGGAGTATGAAAGTAAAGTGCTCACCCTGAGCCATTATGATTAACCATCAGCAGTTTTTGTGTTATCATCGGCAATGTTCACACTGCAGAATCCAGTATAGAAAGAGCTTCAGAGAAAAATCAATCACATTATATTACTGTGGACATGCTTTATTGACCTCTGTTGGTGTTCACACATTTCATACTTGATTTGTATCTACTGGCGGGCATTTAGAACAATGTGGGCAATTTGGGCAATGAGGAAAAACAGGGCAGCATTTTCAAGCCCGGAGCCCATGCTTATAGATTGAGTGCTACTTCATGAAAAAGAGGACCCTATTTAGATGCACTTTCTGCATACATTTCACGAAATACCCCGAAGCAATGGCTGGAACTGGCCCTTCATTCAGTACATTCAGGCCTATAGTTTGCACTGAGTTGTTATATATATACATATGCCATATATGGTTGCATAGGGGCCAGCCAAACAGTACAATGTGTGAAATCTCTTGCTCAGGCAGACAACAGTAAATAAGATTTGGATGTCTCATTATCTGAACACCAAGCTGTGACGGATGCATTCATCCGAAATGCATTGTATCTAAAGGTTAAGAGTAGTTATGAGAAAAGTAATGTATTATTAAAATACCTTTCGGAGTGAAGTACCTTCTGATATATTTTCCTTGGTAATGAAAGTAGGATTCAGTGGAAATGTAGTAATTTGGAGGCCCATTTCTTCAAGCCTTTATTCCCCCTCTTCCTCTTCAACAATTTATCTGGGGAGAGTGAAGAGCTCACAGCTAGCGAACAGACAGTAAACATTTTGTTATAGTCAGAACCATCTCTTATTACTGGTTTTTCATTAAAAAAGAAAGCCTTTCGAAGCATTCAAAGCATTTCGGCAGATGAAGATGCTTCACAATTTTCTCCCTCTCACCCTCTTTCTCTGCTCACTATACCTGAATCCTTTCTCTTTTTGATGCTGTTAAGAGAGTAATTGAGTGCAGAAAATGGCTTGGCTTATTTGGACTGAGCCTGATCCAGAAATGATTAAAGCTAAAGGGGTTTGAGGTATTCAAAAGAGAGAATGACAGAAAGAATATGGTTAATGCTTTTTTTTCTTTCTCTATTTTGTGAGGAGAGAAGGAGATGGGAGGGGTGGTCAGGCTGAGCACCGAGCAGCCAGACAGGTTGGTGTTCGAGGGGACTCGAGGCGAGGGAGGGGTGTGGATGCACAGAATAGCCTCTACTCATACCCCTATTAAAAGCATCACGGTTGTCAGAGACAGTAAAAAGACAGGAAATCACTGTAAGAAATGAAGCTTCTTTTACCAATTACTGAATACCGAGTGCACACCTTGGAGTTCTTTGTCCTTTGTAGCACCAGTTCCCTGTCTCTCAACCCCTTTCTTCCTCTTTTTCTTTCTTCTTGCCTTTCTCTCTCTCACTGGCTTACAGCCTTTGAGTCAGATGCATTAGCACCAAGGCCTGGAGAAGAGGCAGCATTTTCAAAGCCCAGTTGGACTCACTTCTAGCCTGTCGTTGTAGCTCCTTTTCAGGCTTTTATTCACAGACAGCAGGGGCAGGTCTGAAAGAGACGCCCTCAACCTCTCCACTCAAACATTTATCTCTCCCTTTTTCCCTTGCTACAGCAGAGATGATTAGCAAAGGGAGCCATTTACTGATTCACAGCACCTTTCCATACAGAGTGTTAGAAAATAAAAAGGGTGCACATTCAGTATGTCTGATTAACACACACCCACACAGTTGTGCACATTCAAACGCGTACTCCAACAAACATGTATCATACATGGGCATAGTCAGTCAAGCACACAGACAAATCTGTATCATTCAAATTGTGCAGTGGTGACAGCAGTATTTCTTTTTCTAAATAAAGTCTCTTTTATCTCATCAATAATTGATATGAGTGTGAGCCTTTAGTTGAGGATCTGTCAGGTCATTGAGTTTGAATAGATGAGCTCTGCTTTGCCCTCTCACCCCAGCAATGACTCTTGGGACCTATAAACACCTTGCAGACTGGCTTTCCATCCCACCTATTGACAAAGTCAGTTAATTACCTCCCTGTTAAAACAATACTGGATAGCCCATGTAGTCTGTAGAGACCATTTAATGCCTTTGGTTGTCTGACTTTTTAGCCTGTACATCTATGTAACAGCACAGCAACATCCCGAGCCGATGGGAGCTGCGTTAATGTGGTTTCACATCATGGATTTTGCGAGGATTCTTGCTGTGGATGCAGTAATCGTGATAGCCACTGGTAATGGTGTCATTAAAGATATACTTTCCAAATCAGAGGTTCACAGAGCATATTTGCCATGGATATAGCTGCCTTCAGGATCCATAACATTGTTAGTGAGTTTTCATAGATATGCTGATGAATGCTGTCGGCTTGTTCAGGGTTTGCTCTTATCAAGACACATGAGGATATTATTATGTAAGATTACTCATATTGATGGGGTTTAACTCAGGCTCTGTTTCTTTGCAGCCACTCTAAGCGCCCCAACCCTTCTCCACACCAATCCCTTTACATCGTCCTCACCTCATCTGTCATCCCCGCTAGCAGACAGCAGGAGACACTTTTCAAATCACCCAGTATTTTGCCACGAGCGATGTTGTGATGCTAATAAGATTTTCATTTATTTGGAAATATATGGCTTCATTTTAGCTCCCTGCATGAGTACAGGTGTTTGTAATGGTTTGAGATTTTTGGCGTGGTGTTAATGTCAACCATCAGGAAGTTGCCGGAGTTGACAGCATGAGTGTGTATGCGTGCATGTGTGGCGTGAGACATTGCTGCTCTCTGGCAGCCATTTGCAAGGTTAATGTTGTAGAAAACAACATCCATCTCTCCGTTCTCCCTTCTCAAAACAGTTTCATTAGTCCTACTGTTCTGACCCCTCTTCTTATAGTGTTGTCAAATGTGACATGCATCATATTATCAATGAGTGAGACAGTCAATAATATTTCAGAGTCAGTGCTGCTGCCAAGGTACCCATTCAGCGTGCATATTTTAAAACACATGGTTAAATTGGTATTGTGCTGCCTGGCTGTTTCCCATTCATCCCCAGTGGGCTAATAAGACACGCTGAAGGCACTGACTATCAATAATAATAACAGAGTGAGTTAAGTTTGAGACCTCATGATGAACAAAGCCTACATTCCTTTGAACAGCTTTTTTTTTTTTTTAGTGCTGACACGTTGGTGTTCTGAGCGAGTAGGTCTCAGACAAACACTTTGATTCAGGGAATTACATTAATAAAACAAATATACAACTGAATCAGCCATGGTTCTCTACCTCGCCCCATCTCTTCTGTTAAACACTGATAAACACTGCTGAGATTAAATGATACATGGCAAAGTCATAAATATTACTTGTTAATTAGCTTTTTGTCTTAAAATAATGTCTTCCCACTGAGGTTACAAGAAGATTTTATGCAAGGTGATAACTATCGGTGTGATAAGAAAATCTACATTTAAGATTTAAATAGTTGCAGCCTAGCACGGATTCATTTTTATTTCTTGTTTGTGATGAGAGTAGGTGAATTCCAGCTGTTACTTAGTACAATAGATTTAAAAGGAAATGCTATAGATGAATTTTTTTTAATGTATGAACTTGTACCAGGGAAAGTATCGGTTGGTCCTCTATTAGTAACATTTTTCACTGATCAGCTGGGGAGTATGGAGTCCCTGAAAGGTCTCACCTAGATTTTTTGAGGGTTACTTTTGCATTACCTTGTAACATGATTTGAACTACCTTACATTTTTGCATTTTTTAAAAAATATCATTTGCATTCCCTCTGAGTCATGGACAGAAACTGAGCTGATATTATGATAAGCTGCAATATTGTGCATTTTAGTAGAGTGCCAGTGGTTGTGTCTACAGAGATAGTCAGGACACCCTCAGCTGTGGTTAAATGGGCACAAATCTACACCACGACATTAAGACAAACTGTGGGACCTATTATTTATTTATTAGCTGTTATTATTTAGTTTTAGCATGACATCTTGGTCTGTGGCTTTGATTGTTTCTATTAAACCCAAGTTTAACATTTGTTTTAATGGGTTTAACACTGACTACATAATGGTGCTGTGATCTTGAACTGGTGTGGTATGTCGCAGGTTCAAATTGTAACAGTTGGACATATCTATGACACCATAGTTTGAGACACAACTAATATAGCCTGTCACAGCCAGGCAGAACAGCCAGGGTGTGATCAAAAACAGCAGCTGTTGTCAGCCTGTTAAAATGAGCAATGAGCACTAAATGCATCGCATAAAGTGACACATCATCTCTTCTTTACCTTAATTTCTCTGGTGTTTCTCCTAACTGACAGTATGTTAAGATTGGATAAACACATTAACATTTTTATGGATCAGAAGGAATATACAGTCTTTCAATGCACATATTAAGCAAACATGTGAGACTGCTTTTTTGCATTTGCACGACATCTCAAAAATTAGAAACATCTTGTCTCAGACTGATGCTGAATAGCTAATTCATGCATTTATTACTTCTAGGCTGGAATTTTGTCATTATTATCAGACTGTCATAAAAGCTTCCTGAAAAGCCTTCAGCTGATCCAAATTGCTGCAGCTAGAGTACTGACAGGGACTAGAAAGAGAGGACATATTTCTCCCATATTGGCTTCTCTTCATTGGCTCCCTGTTATATCCAGAATTTAATTTAAAATTCTTCTCCTCACATACAAGATCTTGAATAATCAGGCCCCATCTTATCTTAAAGACTTCATAGTACCGTATCACCCCAATACAGCACTTCGCTCTCAGACTGATGGCTTACTTGGGGTTCCTAGGATACTTAAGAGTAGAATGGGAGGCACCTCTTCTGTGGAATCAGCTCTCAATTTGGATTCGGGAGACAGACACTCTCTCTATTTTTAAGATTAAGCTTAATACTTTCCTTTATGATAAAGCTTAGTTAGGGCTGGATCAGGTGACCATGAACCATCCCGTAGTTATGCTACAATAGGCCTAGGCTGCTGGGAGGGTTCCCATGATGCAGAGTTTTTTTTTCATTCACCTCTTTTTACTCTATTTATACAGCACTCCACATTTAATCATCAGTTATTATTAATCTCTGGCTCTCTTCCACAGCATGTCTTTTGTCCTGTCTCCCTCCCCTCAGCCCCAACCGGTCACGGCACATGGCTGCCCCTCCCTGAGCCTGGTTCTGGCGGGGATTTCTTCCTGTTAAAAGGGAGTTTTTCCTTCCCACTGTCGCCAAGTGCTTGCTCATAGGGGGTGGTTTTGACTGTGGGGTTTTCTCTGTAATTATCGTAGGGTCTGTACCTTACAATATAAAGCACCTTGAGGAGACTGCTTGTTGTGATTTGGCACTTTATGCATGAACAAATTCACTTTTTTTTTCAGTCTTCATATGGTACTTTGTCATTATTCTTATTCATTATAGATTCATTCTTATTCTTATTCATTATACATGATAATTGTCTTTGTTGCACAAACAAATGATCATTATATGGTTTGATTAATGAGAATTGTAATGAATAAAAGTTGTTGTGTCTATGTTTTTTGTTCTTGTTAATGAATTTTACTTAAAACTTATCAGTGTAGCATAAAATGCTTTATTAGAAAAGTGCAAAAAACTTGTCATACATAATAAATAAAAAAGAAACAATAAGAAGACAGAAAATTATAGATTAAAGGTTATATATAGATCATAGATTATATGCAGGAAGGTGTAAAAAGAAATGATGTACTGTAACTAGGGTTTACAATAAAATCATTCTCTTCCTGATGGCTTATAGGATTCAGTATACTGCTGGCGGATCATTGTTCTTTTCAGTGTGGACACTGTCAAAAATATTGATGCTGCTGTTTCCTGTGAGTGTGTCAAATGTATTTTTTAAAATGGACAAAACAATGGAGTGAAGGTCTCATGTTCAAACAAAGTTAGAGTCTGACACATTTATTAAATGACCTGCGGGTAATCAGAAAGTAAAATATTCTTAAGCCCGAGCCAGCAGAAATGGACAAAAAAGCACTGATAAATTGCTGTGCTCATTGTGAATTCCATACTCAATTGTGGCATTTTCCAGGGTAAATGGAATTGTACATTAAAGTCTGAATATGCCTGACTTTGGGGGAGTGATACATTTTATTTTCCTTTTTTCCCTACAGATGTGGCCCGTGGAAGCCACAGTATTGCAGTGCTTTCAGTGAAAAGGCCATCTTTAGGACCTCTTGATCAATCTGTGACCTTTAAGTACACAGCCATCTCGTAAATAGGAGGGTGCGCTTACAGAGACTTCAAAAGCAAAGGGACCCGATAATTTCAAAATGGAGCAGTGTGGAGTGGCGCTGGTGGGGAGTCCATAAAAGCCTGCCTTGTTCTCAACACACCTCCTCTTTGCTCCACAACAGCCAGTTAGGGTAATAGCTCAAGGGAGAAAGGAGAAGAGAGAGAGAGAGACAGAGATAGAGGAGGAGGGATGGATGGAGGGAGCGAAAAACAGGTAATTACTTGTAATCATTGGTTGAGGAAGAGCTGATGATCCCTCCAGTATAACAGATTGTACTGTTCCCCGTTGAAAAACACTGAGGAAGCCGGATGTGGCACTGTCGGCAGTAACGACTGGGAAATTAGTTGGTAACCTTAAACCCCCCTCGCAATCATGGAGAAATACTCTTTCCCTCTTTCTCTCCTTTTCTCTCCCATTGAGTGGAGTTATATAAATCTCAATGTTCCACTCAATAAGCACTGTATAAGTAGGGACTATGGGTCCTTTATTATATTACAATCTTTTTTATTTAGATTGCACATCAAGTAGAGGGAAGTAGCTGTGGTTCAACAAGGAGACATGGTGATACAAACAGAAATATGTAAGTGAGAGACAGAAGCACCTGGAGTTGCACCTCAATCTTGAAACATATTCACAGAATATTTCTAATACCTGTCAAATCTCTGTGTTTAGTCAAATTCAGTCGGGTTCTAATTTAAACTAAATCATCGAGTCAAATATAAGCTGTGCCCACCAGGCAATAAAAGTGAAATGTGATTATTTTTTAAATCCATATGCTGCAACAAGATTCCCCTGTAATGCCCCTGCAAATAGCACCAGGTTCCTGGGCCTGGCTGTCCAACAGCATTATCAATTTTCTGCTAAAACCATGTACGTCAAACACAGACTACAATATTAATTAAATGAAACTGCCTCTAACCATTTGGTAGAATGTGCCACAACCTTTTGCAGAAATTACTGTCCATTGATTGCAACAACTATTACTTCTTTTTTTTCTTTTTTTAACCCAAAAAGCATATTTTAGTCCCTTACAATAATAGATGAGGGAATTGCAATATAGCACAGGTAAGCCAAACAGGAGACATTTGTGAAAAAGTGTAGTGGGAAAAAGCATGTGGTGACAAAAATAAATAAATAAAACAAGTGAAAATGAAGTATATATCCAGATCAATTCCAGTAGGCCAGCATAATGCCAGTTTTTCAGAGGGCACTCAAACTATATTTACATCACTTAGGTTTCATATTGCATAAAACAGCTTATGCAGTTAATATCCTCAATGCTGGGCTACTAGAAGTGTGAACTTTAGCAGAGTCAGTGACACAAGAAGAATTATTGATTTTGAGCAGTGTCTCTTCTTGGGCTCCATGCGACTAGACAGTGGCCTCATCACGGTGGGAGCCTTTGGTGGATCAATTGGGAGCACTTGTGCCACTTGTACCTGTTTGTAACTGATAAGACAACACTTCAGAGAACTGATAATGATTAGCTGAGGATAAACAGAGCAAATCAAGATACTGAGTAGGTGCAAATGAAGAAAAATATGGAAGCGCAGTAGCCTGCAACATTGATTGTCCTCTAATTAAACTGTAGTACTTTTTTTTTTTCAGTTTTGTTTCACTTGCTACACACACATGCACAATTATTCATTTGATTAGATGGGAGTATTTTTAACTGCAGACAAAGAACTATAAATCTCCAACAAGAACATAAATCCTCGAGCTGAAAACTGCATTGCGACATTTTCTTGGAACTTCGTGACAAGGTATACTAAGTGGTGCCAATAAAGACTCATGACATGAGTCTTACACACACAGAGCCTATACCCTGATCTTGCCCCACATGAAAAGGGAATAATGAGATCATTCAATTTTGACCTCAGTTCTAAAGAGCTGCTAGAGACGATGAGACGACCCTACCACATGCAAGACAAGTGGACGTTTTTCTCATGCAACGTAGTATTTATTGGATTCATTAAATTCATTATCTTTTATATTTATGTTGCATGAGAAAACGCAAATGGCCACTTTGATGAGTAAATAATAAGTCTTTTTAATTAACTTCCTGTATAGAAGAGAGAAAATTTGAATGAAGATGGGTTGAGGTTTTAAAAAAAAGATGTTTGTGAAGGACAAGGCCATAAAATATGAATGAAGTCAAAGAGGGGTTGACGTTTGAGGGCAGATGCCGCTTGTGCTGACATGTGACAGGGCTAAATGTTGTCATGGGAAGCCCGTCACTTAAAACAAGCCAGATCAAAATGTGCCGCTGGGAGTTACGCCTTCCGTCAGCGCTGCCAAACAATACCACAGCAGTAAAGGCGTAACTCTTACTCTCAGTTTGTTTTCAAAATTACAGTATCACTAGCACGTTATCCACACCCTTTCAGTATCCTGTTTTTTTGAAGCCCTTCTTAGCCATTGCATAGTTTTTGTCATGGCAATTCAAAAGGAATTACCAATAACACAGTCAATAATAAAAGGCTTGTAATGAATACATAGGGGTTTGTCGTCTTGCTACAGTTTAATCTGGCCTGCAGGTACTCCAGCAGTGGAGGACAGGTAATGTGAGACTCAGAGATTCGTTGCATTAGTTCTGCTTCGCTAACCGTGAATGCTAATTGCAGGAAGAGCTACTCCCCTCCTTTTCCACTCTCCACCCCTTTGGCCAACAGTAGCACTCATTGGAAAGCACAGAGAGTTTCGGACAACTTTGCGTTAAAAGGAAACAAAGAAGTTTGTTCTGAGTGTTATTCAATATGTGGAGGGGCAAAACAGTCAAACATACAGCTGCTGAGGACCCCACAGCCATCTCATAATCAAATCAATGTAAATCTCGAGGACAAAACTTCTGCTTTACCTTTTCAGGTAGGATACTGTGTAGTAATTTGTCCCCTTTTCAGCAGCTAGTGGTGCTGAACATCTTTATGATCTATAATTAGATCAAAAGAATCAAATACCCGCTAAGCCTCACATTGTGCACATAGGGTTGTTATGGGGCACCAGTTTTACAGTTCAGTCAACTGAAATCTCAACCGTCACTCAATGTGACCAAAGAGATTGCAGTGCAACATTATACCAATCACAAGAGTTCACAGTAGAGAGCTGAAGTCCCGATTTAAAGAGTGTTCTTATTGAGAGGAACCCAACTGTGACATGCTTTCATGTGAAAACAAAACAATAAAAAAAGGAGAACTAAGAGTTAAATCCAGTACTAGTACTGATACTGATACTAATCTGTGGGCAAGGTCAAAGACCCAGTTACACACCAGAGGCTATATGGGTTCAGAGGTGCTGGTCAGCCTGAGCTGTGAAACCTGTGATCATTCACTGAGGTTCTGACCTGGGCAAATGAGAGGCCACTACCCTGGTGGCAGCCATTCTCTCCTATCAGTCTTCTATCCAGACATCTATAGACTAGCTGCAGGCCCTCAGGAAAGAGCTATCATATAGCCACTGTACTAGGCACTTCTGTCTTTACCTTGCAGTGGAGATTTATTGTAATTAGAAGATTCCTTTACAAAAGCTTGGGATCTGCGTTTCTCCAAGGATCTCTGTGCGGTCCCAAGGGGGACACCCTTTGATCCCAACCTTCGAACCTTAAGGGTTAAGCCTTTCCTTTGCAAATGAGTTTGACATGATGGACCACTTCTTAAATGGCCAGTTGCTTGGGTCCTGCTGGTTTAACAAGTGGATGTTTTACTTCAAACTCTCTTTCCACATCAGTGATAATGGTTTTGAAGTGAGTCTTTTGAGCCACCATATAGAGTCATACACACTTGCTAAAGAACTCTACAGGGTCATCATGCATGGAAAAAGATCAGATAGTGAAGTACTTATAGGAAATGTTTTTTTAAAAAAATACTTTGAAATTCCTTAATACTGGTATATTTGGTGGGGGGGAAAAGGTCATTAAATCTGTACATTTGTAACCCAATCAGGCTTTTAAAATGTGTTAAAATTAGTTTGTGTATGCCACTGGGAGTGTTACATGTTTTCTCTCTTTTGTCTCTTTCACTGTGCCTCCTACTGTGTGTTAGCTTGATCATGCTGAAGGCTATAGTAGCTCCTTAATGATCAGAGACATTGGAAAAGCGGTGGTGTCAAGTCCCACCCTGCAGCATGTGGTTTGTAAGTTTCTGCCCCTCCCCACCTCCATCTTTTTCCCAATCAGATTAGTTTGTCTAATAGTGAGAGGGAAGGTTGTTGCCAGTGAGCCCTTCAGGCTGTGAAGAACAGGTGGCCAAGTGCTGAAATGGTTTTTCTGCGCTGAACTGAAAAAATTATGTTGATGGAAGCTTGCGTCCAAGATTTTAGATGACCAACATTTGAAAGATTTTAGCAAATAATTTAGATCTCATTATGTGTTAATTTCAGGGTAGATTCAAAAAACTTTCTGAATAAAGTTCTTAAGCAAATGCATTTAATTAATAAAAAAATTAAACTTCACATTTTGTTAAAACCCCTTAGAATGTCTTTCACCATATAACTATAACTTCATGAGGAATCTTTCAAATCTACCTGCAGACCGTTATTCTGATGGATTATCCGATAACCTTTCCCGACGACCTCTGTAAGGTTTGTCCACCTGCAGGACGACTGGAATCTCCCCTGCTAAAACACCTCCTCCTCTTTACACCGAGAACGTGCCTCGCCAGCCGCCTAGGCATGAGACGGATTGTTTAGAGGTGCAGAATTAGTCAGGTCAGGGAATCCTTGGCCTTAGGACTGGCTAATTCCTTTCTAATGTGATGACGATTCTTTTGAAGAACCGGTTTCTCGCTGGCCAAATCTCTTTAAAAGCATCTTGGGGGTGCAAAAGGGGCCGAGAGGGAGTGCGCTGTGGCAGGCCACACCAGGGCCAGAGGGGGGGCTCAGGTTACACCCTGCCTGCCGTGATGCATTGTTGGTGGGACGCATAGGCTCCAGTAATCCCCCCCCCTTGCCACCACCTCTATCCTCCTTCTCTCTGTGCAGTCTCTCCAAGAGAGGCTGCCACAGAGCCTCACAGAAACTCTGACACCAGTCCAGAGGATGCACTCTGCACATGAAACCTTACACTCAACTAATGGTTACAAATGTGTTTTCAAAGAAATCCCAGGTCTCTCATATAAACCATAGACTGACACTCGTGGATGTGCATATGGACACACACATACTCACTGCCATAAATATGGGCATACTGGCAGACAATATTGGGGAGAATTGGTGTTGCTGAACTGGAGATAATAAAAAAAAAAAATACTGTATAAATGTTGAGATACAGTATGAGGTTCTTACTTGAGTTCACTCTTGTGGGGGACAAGACAGAAAAACTAAAACAGCCTGTATTATAGATATTATTTACTGTTTAGAACAAAGATAACCACACATCAGGAAGTCCACTCTTTGAGACATTGCCTTTAGAAATTACAGACGTCTTGTGGCTTTGACTGACACTTCACACAGATTTCAGTGACCTCTTGCTTTCTTTCCCTCATTCCCTCAAAGACAATGTATTCCCTTCCAGGGGCGTGATCCCTAATTAGCTGTCAGGTGATAGTGTGCTGCTTTCATTGTACTCCCTGCTGCTGCACTGCAGGCAATGTGATCAGCAGTCAGTCTCAGACTGAAGTGATAGATCATCTCTCTATCCATCAGACCCCTGCAGCTGAAAGGGACCACTTGGTCCTTACAAAGAGATCTCAACTCTCTCTGTGTTAAGAAGACCTCAATATCATATCTCATAACAAACATCACTGGCCCAGAAAAGACAAAGGGATCACTTGAGGATATACCTGTGTTCTCACTAATAAAAACAATAAGCAGTGATATGTTTGTCATCCACCAATAGATGACTGATGACTGGATTTGGATCTGAATTATTTAGTGTCTTTTATTTTTGTCAGTTTGTTCAGTGTAGGGGGATTTTAATGGCAAGAATATTGTCATATCACGTTCCAACATTCAATGAATCTGACAAAGGCTTTTATAAAATCACAATCACATATTGCCATAAAAGTGCAAAAAATAACTATCCTTTCTTGTATTTTCCAATAAAAGCCATATCTTCTCACTTCCCAGGATATGACAGGGCATTCCTGATAAAAGATATGATTTCTTCCTGTCTGTCTGTTAGGTCCACTGCAGGGCTCCTCCAGACAGTTCCAGTATCCACCCAGGCAGCAGAGGGACCTTGTTTGAAGGTCATGTCAGCACCAGGGCGTAAATGCTAGACCTTTTTGTGGTCAGGGTAAATGTACAAGGCCGCCCTGCGGGAGCACTCCTTCCCTCTCTTTAATCGGCATGTAACAGGCCCTTGTAGAGCCAAACTGTCTGCGACACATCAGCACTTAGAAATAAAAACCCCTCACCCAACCCTGCAATGACTGCGGTTGGAGTACGGCAGCTGGATCATTTCAGAGGGACAACACAGACAGGTCTACTCACTGTTGGGAAACAGGAAGGGAAAAGCCATCCGAAGCTTAAGTTCTGTATGTTTAAACTGTAATATATTAAATAGTTATTTATTACCCCTAAGATAAAAGAGTGCACATCTCTCTTGATGAAATTATCAAGAGGAAAATTACAGAACTGGTTCAGTACTTTTCTTTTTTCTTGGACACAGTAGCAATACAGGTGCATTTTATGGCATCACTGTTCGTTAGCATTGTGACAGACTGACCTAATTTGGATTCCAGTTCTTTGCAAAACAATTTGTCTCTCAATAAAATAGGATTATATTAAAGTTTAGACTTTCTGACGTTAATGTTTTGTCCTAAAATTTAACATTAAGGAGTTAGCATGTGCTATGTTGCTCTGTGATCTGGAACACATGCCTACATTATTTTAAAATTGCGTTTGTAAAAATTTTTCTCTTGGTGCTCAAATATTCAGGTCTATAAAGTGTACAAAGTTAATGAGACAAAACAGAGAATATACGGTCATCTCTCTGTCAGTGAAGCCAATCATTTGAAGGAGCCGAGAAAGCAAACTTAACAGTTCTAATGCTCCAGCCGAGAAACTTAATTTACCAATTTGCAGGAAGGCAAGATGGCAGGAAACAAGCCAATTTGCCACGTGTGCAGCGCACAACAAACCCCCAGCCTTGCTCCACAGCCTCATGAGAGGTAATTATCCCTAAAAAAGAATGCCATGCTGTATTAAGATGTAGCCGCATCAAAACGAGGGAGACAGCCTCATTACAAGTAATTATGAGGGAATTAGAAACATCATTTAACTAAACGAGCAAATAATGTCCAGGATATTGAAGAAGCTGCCTGCACTTCTGCCGACCACTGCAAGTCCCATTACAAAAATTGTAGGTCTTTAATAGAATAATGACATGCTTTATCTTCCCTGCCTCTCTCTGAGAGGGTCTTAGAGCAGAGGGGAGGGCTGAGGGAGAGAGGGGAGGATGTGAAAACAACTGTTGCAGAGCTCTCTGTCTCTGTGGTCTCATGCTTGAGCGTGTAGCATAAGGCCTTCAAGATAATCCCCCTATTATCCTTACAAATACAAAACGGAGTGCAGAAAATTATATCTCACATCCATTATTGTGTCAAGGGTAATGCTAATGGACTTATCTCTAAAGTAACAGCCAAATTCTCTTCATATACTGTAGTCTATAATAGTTTAATGCATATTGACCAAAGAATTGCACTTCAGAACAGGAGTTTCAAGAAATGGTCGGTAATTTAACAATGACGCACAGTGCATTTTGCCATTAAAGCACTAATCCACATTTCTGGGTAAATATTGTTCTTGAGTAGTGACTTAGGGATGGAGAGGTTTTCATTATGGTTCGAATAAGAGAGAGGCTTCTATTTGACCTGAAGTTTTTAAACATCTCAAAATATGTCAGAATATACAGTGTGTTGCTCTTGTCAGTCCCAGTGTCGTGAGTTTAAGCAAACTTAAAACTTCATTGAATAGCATATTTATTTATTTATTTATTTATACGGTATAGCCTACATCACAAATTTTCATTAGGATTTTGGCTAAATCTTTAAAGTAATTTATAAAGCCGTATTTTATTTAATTAACTTATTCCATATGTTGCATTTACTGTCTCTATTTGCCTGGTAGCATATTCCTCCCCTGTTAAGGGGAAGGGGTATGGGCTGTGTAGGGGGGACAAACACAATTTCCCTTCAGCTCCTTCATTTCCAGTTGATATAAAACAGAATCATGAAAAATCACTTCTGCTCCAAGCTCTCCTTTTTAACCATTAACCCATAAATACAGAAGCTGGTTAAAGCCAGCGGATGACAGGGCCTGCCTCAAAAACCTTGTTACGTTCCCCTCAAATTCATTTAGGGAGCAAACAGGTCTTGAGAGTTGTCTGGCTTAATGCATTGCGATCGCTTTTAAAACTCTTGTCTTGAGGCAGACCCCGGGCTCTGCATCTGCTCATGGTGTTATACTTCATAACCTTCCACTCTAATATGAAGCTACACATACCCTCTTTAAATCAAATAGGTGCTGTAAATATGTTGGGAGGTAGTTGAAAAGCCCTCGTCCAAATAAATGATGAAAGGAAGGGGTGTGTATTAAAAAGAGAGAGAGAAAGAAATCTTCAGATATTAGAAGATAACATTATAAATGAAAAAATAAAGTGATAGATAATGTTGTTTCAGCCTATTTAAATTTAATGGTGTCTCAATTAATTTCATTTTTATCTATATTTTATCTCAAGATGTAAAAGAGGTGATATCTGGAGGTTTTAATTCATTATGATTCTGTAAATATGCTGTAAAAACTATGCTGAGAATCAATTTGCTGGGTGCACTCTGTCTTTGCTTCTCCCTCTCCACACTGTGTGTAGCCCACAGTTTCCATTACTCCCATAATAAATTATACCACAGAGTGAATTACACTTGCTTTTCACCTTACCAGGCAGGTTTGATGAATCCTAAGGCACAACATATCATCTCAACAAATCTTCATCACCATGCCAGTCGCTGTCTCTTTGCAGTTTAAACCACTTCAAATCATTTTCATTGCCTTGCTATTAAAATTTGTAATTCACGCCTGCCATTGCGGTGATACATAGTTACATCGAACCCCCTCCTCTGCCTCCCACCTATTCCTCTCTTTCACTTTGGCTCTTATTTTCTCCTCACAGCATCTCCACACATCTCTCTTCCTCTCTCCCTGTCTTGTAAATCAAACAACTTCAGGTGGCAGGTCATGCAGATTTCCCAGAAGTCAGTGGGGTGCAAACATCCATCCAAAAGAGCAGCACATTACCGTCACACCTGATGACATAATGACCACTTGGAAACTAATAAACAGCTTCATTCAACCAAAGCTATTGCTCCTTTTCATAAGCGTTACTGTCCCCCATCCCTTTCTCTATCTCTCTTTTCACTCTCTCCTATCTGTCACAAATTCATCCTCCTGCTCCTCACCTCTTCGCTGCTGCTGGAGTTGCCCATAAATCACTGCTGTTGTCTAACGCTATCCATTTTCCCAGAAACACAGGGCGGCTGTTGCAGAAATTGGGTCAGGCATAATCTGCAGGGCAGCAGAGCCTGGCTAGTCATGATTCTGCTAGGTAATGTAGCCATTAGCACACAGTGAGAGATTGGTGGGATGGGTAGAGGGGGTTGGTTGGGTGTGTGTGTGTGGGGGGGGGTAGTACATGATGTGACACCCAAGAAAAGCTGGCAAATGGCACAATTTTATCGCTCGCCATCAACCACAGGACATGTGCAAGTGTATGTGCTTGGGAGTGAGTGTTTGTGTGTGATTATGTTCAGGTTTATGTTTAGTATGTGCAGGTATGGATGTAGTGAATTGTTCTTAAATAGTAAACATCAATACTGTGAGCCGATTGATTTGGTGCAGCAGGCCTCTTGGAAACCTAAACTAGCTCTTGCATTAACAAGACACACTGAAGGAGGTGGCCGGAATTCAAAAGGGTGCTGATAAAATAATTAATTACACGGACAGATAAAGAGTACAGCCTAATGACAGCTAGTCTTAAACTTTCACAAAATACCTCTTTCTTAGGTTTCCCCTTACAAGTCTAGATGCTTCAGAGACACAGAAGGCAGACTTCAAATGAGAGAAGATCCCGCCCAGAGGCATGATGGGCCAGTGATAGTGAGCATCTCTTTTTCCAGCTTGAAACGTGCTTTATCTATGTCTTATAAAGCAGTGTGCTCTGGCCATTCACCTCTTAATTTACAGCAGAGTTCTGTGGTCACTAGCATATACAAAAATATTACTGAAAATAACAAATCAGATTTAACTGTATCTCTTTGATGAAATCAATAGATTTAGTCAGAGTTTGTTTTTTTTTTATAGTACTTGCAGGCTAGTGTATTTATCAGCTGGATTCTTTATGAGCCCTGCAGAAACAAAACCTCATACACTTCACACTGCGTCCCTATAAACGCATTTACATTTCTCAAAAACGTGGTGAAATTAAAATGCACATAACAAGAAGCTCAGAAATTAATATTATAATATTACTCATATGTTTTAGTGAGACATGAAAGCCAATGGAAGTGTACTGTTACTTGTATAGTTTGTTAATTTGCTTTTACTACCCCCCCCCCACACACACACATACACAATTTAGTGATGGTTAAAGCTTACATATACTTAGTCTGCACTGCTAATAAAACAATTCATGTGGGAATACAGCAAGAAAAATATATAACACATTAATAACCTTTTAACATAACGAGATGGTTGCACTGGGCTAATACGGTATAATGGCTTGAATAATATTTGTTTGAGTACTGTTTGTGCTCTTCAGGAATGTCAAAAAGGCTGAAAATAATTTCACCTGCCTTGTTTGCAATTGCTCTGTCTTGTGTGCCACTAGAAAAGTTTACAAACACACAAAAAAAGTGCATTAAATAAAACCAAGTAAACCAAAATTTTCACTGAAATAGAAAATTTATTGAATGAGAAGATTATTATTGAAGGTCTAGATTACAATAGAAACAATGATATTTCTCCTTAAATGGAAGAATTGTGTATTTCCTGTCAGTGTTGCGTCAGGTGGAGTGAAACTTAATATTTTTTGACAAACCAATTCTGAATAAAAACAGTGTAAAAGTTTGTCCCTTTGAAACATCTTTTTCTCAGATGTGATATGAAGGATTTAATCCAATAGTTTATCACTTAAAGAAGAAGGAAGTTAAAATAAAAATACAAAATTGTTATAATTAATTATACACATGGTGTATTTTATACATATAGGGAAGCTTGATTGCTTTCTTGTGAGACATACAATGGCTGCATAATAAGAGTTTTCTCAACAGAAAAGTGATACAATTAATATACAGGGGTTATGAGACACCTAGAATGTCGTATATTTTTGTAATGCGTTTTTTTTTCCCTTTACATGGTCTGCAGTGAAGATACAGTAGAGTCAATCAGTACTCGATTTTGTTATACAGGTTGTATAAAGGTAACGCTGGCAGGTTGCTTCCCGGGTAGTACAGGGGCGTCGGAAAAGCGATAGACCTAGGAACGGGAACGCGCAGTAAGGAGTTATCTCTGAAAACCAGCGGCATCCCCACTAGTGTCTGTGCGGAGGCGTGGGCCATGTTGGCCGCCTCCAGTTCAGCTGAGAGCTGTCGTTTCCATTTGTTCCTCCTGTTCTGAAACCACGTCTTGACTTGAGTCTCCGTCAGCTGTAAGCTGGAGGCTAAGCAGGCCCGCTCCGAGCTGCTCAGGTACCTCTTCATGTCGAAGGTGGACTCCAGCTGGTACACCTGACTCCGGGAGAAAACCGTGCGCGTCTTCTTCTTTGCCGAGCTGCCCTGCTTGTCCGCACCGTCTGTTTGTCTCTCCTCCGACAGAGGTGACATTTGATGGCACGGTCTCTCCTGCTCCTCCTTGTAATCCTGCAGCAGAGGCTGTGACAGGTGCGGCCGCCGTGCGAGCCCATCATTTCCAGACAGAAGTCCTTTAGCGGGACCTAAACGCAGCAGGGAGAGAACGACGTGATGAGTAGGCTATCATAAGGGATCTATGATTTAAGCATGCTTTTTGAACGACTGGAAAAAAAAATATTTTACATTTTTTTAGACATACTCAGTTTGAGAGTTCGTCAAGTGTGAACTCTGACTTACTAAATCGACTGCTGAAAGCCTGTGACTTTTTAAATAAACAGTTCAGTATGAGTGTGCACGGTGTACAGTAAGCTATTAATTAAATCCAGCTCTATTTAACGCTCAATTGACGACGTGTAGTGCAGCCATTTTGGAAACATGTTTCGTCAATTAGCAGGCTCAATTAAATTTGAAATGAGAGGAAAGACAGAGGGCTAATTATTCGACCTTCCACTTTTCCGCTGCTGCCGCAATAGTCTGCGCAGAACATCCAAGTGGAAGTGGATGGGCTGCATGTCAGTGTTACAGTCACACAAACAAACTAATGAAACGTGCAACACCAAAAGTGCAAACAAAAGCATTAAATACCAGGCCTGTTTTTTTTTTCAGTTAAAAAAAGAACTCAGTAGAATGAAAATTTAAAGTGTAACTGTGTGCGATAATATTGTTTTAATACTTATTTGGTACTTTGGTTCTTTAATTTTAATAATAATAATAAGAAGAAGAAGAAGAAGAAGTTAATTAATTAATTAATATTCCTTACCTAAACAGGAAAAGTTATGGGCTTGGTGCTGGGTGCACGGCTCGCTGTGACCCGTGTCGGAGCAGAAGCAGTCTGCGGAGTCCTCCCCGCCGCTGCACTCCTCCTCGGAGGACACCGACAATGAGCGCCTCCGCGGCGCTGGTGGCGGCCCCTTGGAGAGCTCCTTGGTCCCGGAGCGCGGCTCATCGGAGGGTGTGCCTAAAATAGACTGAATAGTAAAGCTGGAAATCGGGCCCGACGAGCACTTGCTCCCGCTGTCTTCTGCGCTACTCATTCTCGCTTCATAACAGTATTGAAGTATTGACTGAATCGGTCTGTCCCCTTGTATTCCGTTATTGCTTTCTATGGGATTGGTGCGCAAAAAATTACGAAAGCGCCTTTTGTCGGCTTTTGTCAACCCAATCCGGTTTAATTGTGGAGTTTAAACATTGAAGGAGTTGGAGGTGTTTTTTCTAGAGCTCGGGGAACATGAGTGTATTCCTGGTCCTCCTCCTCACGCTCTGGATCAGAGGCAGCAAGGCTGCGTTGCTTCATTTGCATGTAGGTAAGCTCTTCGTGAGCCAATGGCAGCCTCTAGCACGAGCCCGGAAATTTCAAACTTCTGTGTAGTTTTTTTTCTGATGTGATGAGAAGAGTGAGAAAGCCGTAGAGGAGTAGTGGCCTTCATTTTTACATTTACTTAAAACGCTTAGAGTAGATGACCCAATATGCAAGCTATAATCTGTATAACTCTTTAGAGTCAAAGAACTTTAATTTGTTTTCGTGTATTTTTATTTCTTACAATAGCGTGTTTACTAACAATGCGTATAACAGAGGTATATGTGCATATGTGCATCTAAATTGCGTAGCCTAACAAAGCTTTAAACAGTATATCCCAATTTATTAGTTGTTTATGGAAATATATAATATCCATCCAACTCTTACAAGCAAGAAAAGAACGGTCGTGTCATCTTTTTCTGATTATGTTAAAACTGGCTGACGTGACTGCAACGCACACGCAGTCTTGGAAATAAGACAAAGGCCTAACTCATTTTTCCTGAAAATAATAAACTCATTCCGCGTCCATTATCTACGATTAAGAATTAATTTGATCATTACTGAGCTAATCTGCCTCGTGATGACCGCGCAAGGAGTGGAGGCCGGCTAATTGATTGACTAATTGATTGAAGGTGGTGGGGGCTGAGTGCGCACGCGTGTGTGTTTGCGTGTGGCTGTGTGTGTGTGTGTGTGGTGTAAGATGAGGGGGTGCGCTTCCCATCACCGGCCCTCTCCCACCTTCACCGCCCATCCTCTTGCTGTGCCTCTCTTTAGTTGTGTCTAGATGCGGGACAGCTGCGGGGCTTGAGCTCGAGATTCGGGCACATTATCCCCCGTTTACTGCTTTGTGAGGAGGCCCCAGACACATTACAAATGGTCGGCTTTAATCATTATGTCAGCGCCCTTCCTGGTAGCAACCCAAGCGGCGTTCGGTGTTAAGACAGCTTGGAAAAGGGAGAAGACGATGGCTGTGGACGTGATGCTGCTCCTGATGATGCTGCTGACAGCCGATTCTGTCAGCAGCAGCAGCAAAGCAGTTAGATGGATGCATCTGGATCCACGCGTAAATATCCTCAACTGGCAGTGGGACCAGCAGCTGCTAAATGATCTTACTAAAACGCTTACGCAGGGGAGGCTTTTACTGAAGGGGGGCAAATATATGAGGGCAGTCGGGGTGGATGCTGAATTTATGGTGGTTACACATAAGGCGTGAAATCTGCAATGACAGTTAAATGGGTTTATTTTATATGCCGCTCTTTTCAAACAAAGACCTTTGTCGGCGCAGCGGTCTTCATCACTTTCAGACGACTTTTGCAAAGTGAGATTGGTTCATCACGGAGATAGTGGACATAACAGACTGCTATTGTGCTGTGTAGAATAAATTACACGTTGTTTTTTTTTTTGGTTTTTTTTTTATGTCACAGTTGGCGTTTATAGGCCAGTCGTACAGACCGAGCAGTACCTATGTTCCTACGTTTCAAGGCCCGGCGAAGCCCAGACAGCAAGGAGTGGGCCTAAGTTCGTGCTCTATCACAATGATAGGTGGTGTATGGCCGCCCTACCGCAATAACAGAACAAGATCTTTAGCAAGAGAGAAAGGTCTGAGAAAGACAGATGAAGTTATGAGGCGCTTTGATCTGAGAATCAAGCTTCGATAAATATTAAACAAAGAGCCGTTACACGTGTGTATTATGATATATGGCGTGTCCAAGTCTAGAATAAGGAAATTACCAGAGAAAATGATATCAATAAATTTTCTAAGTATAAACGTTGATTATGTTTCGATTTTCATTCAAGAAAGCGGGGCCTGCTCTTTTTTCAGGAGGCATTTGGGCGCCTCCGTGTGCGCACGTCTGTGTGCGAGGGTGTGCGCGCGCGAGAAAGGGGAAGAGGGAGAGAGAGAAAGTGTGTGTGTGTGTGTCTGTGTGTGTGTGAGTGAGTGAGAGAGACAGAGTTGTAAATGCAAGCAGAGCACCCAAGCCCTGGAGGTGTACAATTTATGTAATCTGAGTGTGGAAATGAACTGGGTAATTTATTGGAAAACACAAAGTCAGGAAGATTGGATCAGTACAGCCTATCCAAGGGCTCCTATCCATCAAGTTCCAATTAACAACCTAACCATTGAGTTTTAATGGCTTTCCAATCTACTGCCCTGATAGACTCATCAATTCCTCGGGGAGAAATTAAGAAAATCGACCGCCCCTCGGCGTTTCAGTGTCATTCTTCACAGCAACTATATGTCAAATTAAAAACACAATTAAAATTTAAACTGTTCCAATCAGACGGTGCCCCGCAACCTATGTTTCACTTAATAGAACTTTGATGAAAATCTGATGCTCACATTCAATCAGGAAAGCAAATGGGATGGGTTTAAAACAAGATTTCCTCTTTGAGAAGTGTCAAAAGAGTTGTTCAAACACTTTGACGCGTTACACCGGAACTTGAGGTGTTGACGGACCTTTTATATGTGGGTAGATTACAGAAACTCACCGGGAGTTTGTGTATGATTGGATGCAGCTTTTGCAGCAAAGGACTAACGATGCCTTCGAATATGATTTGCTTGAACTTTTCTATACCCACAATCACATCGATTTGGCCCATTTTGCCAGAAGGAGCCACCAAAGAGGGTGTTGGTCATAGGATGTGACCTGTCAAAAAACTTTAAAGGTGAAGGTTTGAGCGCAAAAATGGATTGGGGCTGGGATTCATGTGATTTTTGTTTTGATATGCACATGCGAAATTCCCAAGGACGTCAGGCAACCTTTTTAATAGAAAATGATATTTAGTTTTCTGCCACATACAAACAAACAAACAAAAAACTCTTATCGCTGTCGAAATAAATGCTTTCATATCTAGCTACATCGAGACTTTAAGTCCAGCTAGAACAAAATTTAACACGTGAGGGGATGCCAGCGGCTGCAGAGAAGAGGCTAGCATTATGCAAGGTGGTCGGGCCACTTGTGTGTTTCCAAACTGGCACTAAAACCTATGATAGGGCTCAAAATTACCCATTCAGCGCTCCATTTTAATGTGATACACTAAGCGCAGATCCCGGTCATGTCCGTTTGTCCCAGTTCCTGCAAATGTAACTACTTTATCTGATTTTGGCCCCGCTCCCCTTTCTCCTTTACATAAAGATGTCGCACAAATGGAAATTATTGAGTGGTAATTTTTTCAATTTATGCGCGCAAATCAAGGTCATATGCTGAGCCAGGCGGCGTGTGAACGTTGCTCTTACTTGACGCAATATGCTGCAGACGTTTACAGATCAATATGCGCCAGAACAATAATGTCATAACAATCTATTAATTTGCAGTAATGGGGCCATGTTGCCCGTGCATAGTAGTTACACGTCAATACTTCTATGATCTGACGATATTTGAATGAACCCTTTGTCTCACGATGTCATCGTGCAGAGTTTAGAGCTGACTGATTCATTACCAATAACTGTGTTAGCCTACAGATGAAAACGGAAAATCGCCTTTGAGGAAAAGGTTGTTCTGATATAGAAAAACACCTCTCTCAGCTGGATTTTGAATTTCAAAAATATTCTTTATGGTAATGTTTCCAGTGGTTGGGGAATGCAAATACACCGGAGAGTAGTCTTTTATTAGATTTGCTATGCAACGTACCGCAGGCTAAAACTGCAGAGGCTCCTAAAACTGTCTTCAAACTGTGAAGCTATAAGTAGTTTGTCTTCCCGCGCCTCAGACACTATGAATACACTGCAATGAATGAAGCCTTGCTGAGAGATGGTGTTTTAATTAAATACACAGTGATGAAGTAGACTGTAGTTTCTGCTCGCCATTTCTGGATCCTGCATCCGATCCACTTGATCCCTGATCACGGTTCAGAGGTGGATTCTGCTCAAATTCAGAAGAGAAATAGTCAAATCTCGCTCATATAAAATATTGTATCCCATTTCTTGTTTAAATCGGAATTCATTTTTGCAATAAATTATTATCAGTGATCGTTGCTATTTACGGCCCGACCTGTGCTCAGCTAAACAGAGGGTGACGAGTGTTCCCTCCCTCTTTTCACAGCCTCCTCCCCCAGAGCGGTGTTGCTTCCGTGTAAGTCTTTAGAAAACCGTTTAGATTAAAAAAAGATAATAACAATAATTAAAATAAAGTAAAAATGTATATATATATATATATATATATATATATATATATATATATATATATATATATATATATATATATATATAGTCATGTATGTATAAAAGCAATTAAGCCCTGAATCAGCCTTGGTATAATGTGTAACTTGACATAACAAAAGTAAATAAATAACGTTAAAAATGTGATTCTGATTGTCTTTTGTAAACTTCCAATAGTGCCCACATTTCCACTGATTTTCTGAAATCACGCAGTATCACGTGATAAAGTTAGAAGGCCATTAAGATATCGCCACTTTCGCTCAGAAGTTGTGCTTTCCTGTTCCGAGAAAAGTTGTGGGCTAAGCTGATTGTTTTGTATGAAAACATAAAGGATTGTCTGATCTACAATTTTAAAAATTATAATAATAATATGTGCTCTTGACCACTCCTCTGTAGTGGTCACAAAAAAAAGTTAAATTAAAATATACTTTTTTCCTGGGTTCTCTGGAGGATATGTTTAAAGGTGTATACAAAATTAAGCATGGCTGTGCAACGTCCATTGACACCTGTAGGATTGTATATATTAGAAAGTACCTACAATTTAGGCTCTTGCAGAGTAATGGCTCCTTTAACTGCGAAAGCACTGTGCGGATTTTTATTTATTTATTTATTTATTTTACTGAATTAGAAAAGAAATCTGTGTATGGCTTTCTTTTAATTTCTCATTTCCCTATTTTTTTCTCTTTTTTCCATTTGCACTTTTCAGTTTCCTACCACATCACTTTAATATGTATTTTAAGAAGTATTCCTTGTAGTCAACACACCTGCCTATAATTTTTTTAAAAAATCTGTAGATGGAAAGAAAGAAAGAAAAAGAAAGAAAGAGCTAAGGCTGCGGCGTTCAGCAACATCAGGTGGGGATACTTGATCCTGACATCTTTACACGCACACCCACAAAGCGCACGGTCATGAGAGAGAAAAATGTTAAAAGACAGCGGCTCACACTCAGGGAGTAATTTCCACTTCTGAATACATTATCCATAATTTTGACAAGATGCTGGCAATTACGCATCTAATTGATCGAGCCACTTTTTATGTAAAATCGCGCTTTAAAGTGCATAACACTAAGATGATTACAGAAACCCACCTGCCCAAGCTTACGGAGTGCATGTGCACATGCACGCACAGGGATAGAGTTTGTTTGTTTTGTTTAGCATAATCAAATTTCCTCTATAAAATATAATTAAATGTATATAAAAATACAAAAAACTATTTAACATCTTGTTTTGTTTTGTTTTCTTGAGAATTCTAACGCCGTTACAGAAAATAACCAAAAATGTGCTAAAATGTACGGAATATTCTCCATTTATTTCACAACATGGTTCAGCAATACAATATCAAAACAATGTTTTAACTGTACAAAGAAGAAGCCGTGTGAGGAATCCGCGTTTCCCGCGCCTCATTAAATATATACATTTACATATTTTATACACCAGGGTAGTCGATATTTTTGTCGTTCCTGCTCAAGAAACACAAGTAGCTCAGGAGACTCTGGACCTCACACTTGTGCTTCAAAGACGTGTCCATGAAGAGGGAGCTAGCGTGAGAATTACTAAAACTAAACATAAAGCTACATGGGTATTTTACAGCTCAGAGTGTCTTGATTGTCCCCCGACAAGCGCTTTATAAAACAAAATTTAAAAAATAATAATTTTAAAAAATAATAATAATTACCCCAAAGCCTCATCAGTATTTCAACATGAACAGATGAAAAAACATGTATGCGTCCTGTTTCATTCATTCACAGCATGCCGTGTATTGCACATCGTGATATTAATTCTTGAAATGTGAATAAAATCAAATGTTAAATGATGAGCAGGTGTCACCTTCAGGCTGACACTTTTTGTAAACATGGCAAATGTATTTGTCACACAGAGCTGGCATGACCAGCAACAAACGTAGTGTCAAATTTGGGAGGAAAAAATCATAATAAAGACACTCATCAGGCAGTGTAAGCAAGTGGACTCCTGAGATAATAATAATAATAATAATAATAATAATAATAATAATAATAATAATAATAATAATGGGATTCAAATTGTCAGATCACGTGTAAACGACACCTTTATGGAAAATGAAACAATCTATTTGCCAAAATAGGGCCATGTAAGCCTGACAGTGACAGTCCCTCCGTTTCCTTTTTTCATTCACTCGGTTGTATAAAAATATTTTGTCTTTTTAATTTTTTTTTAATTTTTTTTTTATGAGTTGATATAGGAAATCGACACCAACTTGTGCCTAAAAACTCAGCTGTTTTCAAACTGGTCTGAGGAGCGGCACAGATGTTACGATGGGATGGGAGTAGTAGACGCCGGGATGCGGGAAAGTGAGGAGCGGTTGGCTGACGGGCACGTTGGCAGTGGCGCCTCCGCTCTCCGAGGCCGAGTTCTCGTGGTAGAGGATGGGCACCCGGACTATCCTCTGCGCCGCAGCGTGGCTCAGGTTGGCGGCCTCTAGCTCCGCCGCAAGCTGCCTTTTCCACTTGTTCCTCCTGTTCTGAAACCAAATCTTCACTTGAGTCTCCGTCAGGTGAAGGGACGCGGCCAGGCCGGCCCGCTCCGAGCTGCTCAGATACCTCTTCATGTCGAAGGTGGACTCCAGCTGGAACACCTGACTCCGTGAGAACACTGTGCGTGTCTTCTTCTTGCGGCACGGCTTCTTGTCCTCGTCCCTTTTCTTCCATTCCTCCAGCTCATCTTTTTTGGCTTCTTCTGTGTCGCTTTCTTCCAGGATTATCTCGTCACTGCTTTTGTTGTTGTTGTGCTCGTCGTCCTCGTCGTCATCTTTGGTGTCCGGCTCGGATTTTAGTGCTAGGTCCGGCGAGTCTCTGTCTGTGCCCGAAGTTGGAGAGGAGTCTCTGGCTCCTGGTTTCTCGGTGACTGAAATGGGGATATATGGAGGGAGACGTGGTCATAAATACTGGAGTCTACTGGGCATTTATTACAGCCTGTTGATACTGGACAGTCAGTGGGCTTTGGGAAAAGTAAAAGGTCGCTAATAAACGGTGCTAGAAGAAAATGTGTTGCGTCATAACACATAAACACTTTCAGAGCTAGACATGACTGTAAACACTATGATCAAAAATGTCATTTTTAACCAACTAAGCAGTGCCATTTTAATAGATCTAAGATATAAAATATTCAAACTTTGTACACCTGTTTTATTCATTACTTCTATTTTGTTTCTACCATTACGCATTTCAAAAGTAAGTTTGAAATAGTAGTTTTCTTTGCATTGGAAAGAAATGGCCACAACGCCATTCACATCAGTCTTTTTTTTTTAATGCCAGGTGAATAAATCACAGAAAAAGGCAGATAAAAAGGCTGCCAGTGACCAAGCCTCAGAGGTAAGATGTGCGCCGATAGACAAATCAAAAGCACGCTGCGCATCGTCACCCTCCTCCAACAATTTCATGATGTCTACTTCATTTTATGTGTGTTTCTTTATTGATCTATTATCCCACGTCGTGGCATAACAAAATAGGCCTCCATAGAGGACGAGGTGTTAAATCATACACTCTGCTGAGAGGCTCTGCGTGAGTGATATCTATCAGGAAACCACACAGATCCTCTTTTTAATTTAGAAATTTAGTTTGCCCTACTTACTGATTAGGAACTCAGACAACAATTCATATGATAATTGCTCAATAGTTGCTTGCTTACCTTCAGCTCTGTGCAGATGGGCGGCTGAGTTGAGGGTGTAAGGGTACCACCATGCTGAGGTGCGCTCCAAGTAGTGAGCCGGTAGACTGAATCTCTGTGCGGGCAGGTCAAAGCGTGGAAAGTTGAAGTCGCCAACCTGGGAAAGGGAAAATCCTGCCTCTAAACCTGCCTTGGTGGCAGCCAATACGGGTTTGGGCTTGGACGGTTTGCTATCACAGTTCAGCAGGTTTTTAATGAAGAAAGGAGAGTCCTTGGCCGAAGCGCACGTCTCTTGTGTTGTCTCTGGCATCGCTGTCGCTGTGGTCTGAGCGCAGGGGACCACGGAAGCAGGAATTTAAAAGAGGGGAAAGGCAAGATTAACGTACAGGCTGTTGTTATCCTGGCTACGAGGAGTTCCTGTTTTATTCTCTGAAACTTGATTTCACAGCCGAAAAGCGCTCCAAAAAAAAAAAAAACACGTCCGTCTAGGCTAGAAAATAATGAAATAAACTGATTGGGAGGCAAAAAAAGCACACACACATACAAACATGGAGATGCCTCATCCCGGGCTCTTCCGTTAAAACGCAAAACTGTGTCCACCGTGTCAGTCAGTCTGGTGTCTGATGCTAATGATGAAATAAAAATGTCATCCAAGTTAAATGCGGAAAGTATAGGCGATTGGGCATGTACAATGGCAAATGGGATTAAGGGAGAGACGGTGACTGGGAAGAGAGAGAGGGGAGAGAGAGAGAGTCCTCCCCTCTCTCTGTGCGCTCTGGCTGCAGGCTGTGTGCGCTCGCTTGTTATTGGTCTCATATAGTCCAATTAGCAGCAAATGAACACCGGGCTGTTACCGCCAAAAAGGGAGGTTTGGACCGTCAGAACAAGCGCCCCATCATGCATGTGACATTACAACGACACTCAGATTTACTGCATGAGGTTACTGACAATCCAGTCTTTTTTAAATTCTATATTTCGAATCACCCTCAACATATGTGTTTAGAAAATGTTTTAGTAGTGCATTGTAGGAAACACCATTTTACGTATAGCTTCTTAAATGATCATCAAAAAAACTGAAGGCCTATTCTGAAGATTGAATTCGCCCATTTATACATTGTGTCAAATATCTGAGGCCTAAATGTGATGTTTGTACTTAAGAGTCCGTTTAAACAAATTGCAATTAATAAGAAGTGTCTCGTGTAAAACAGACATAAAGTCAAATAAAATCCTGTCATGAATGATTATGAGGTTACCAGCAATAAGGCCTTCTGCTTCCACTATGCAAACTCCTAAAATGACCCTAATAACAACCAAAAATAATGCAAAACCTCAGACATTTTTTCAGTTTATACAGCTCATCACTGACGAATCGTTAATATTTCCATCTTTACTTGACAAAAAAAAAATACATAGATCTATCACTACGGGACTATGGCCTCCACGCCAGCATCGTAACTTTTTAATAGTTCCCGATTTTAGTTCCTCAATTTTTGTTTGGTTCTCCGCGACACAGAATGAAAAAAAGGCCCGAGATCAGGCTGCAGCTGCTCAACGTGTCACCGATGGGCGATTAGATTCATATTTCTAATACATTGATTTTCAGCGAGGGCCACTTCCACAATGTCTGTGGGTCGCACGGTCATTTTTCCCTCCCTAATCGATTTCGTTAATTCATCCCTCGGATTGCACTCTTTGTAAATGTGCTATGTATATTCACTCATTGATATTAATTGACTTGTTAAAGAAAAAACAGTCCATTGGTTGGAAGCTACTGTAGAAGAAGAACGGGGAGACAGCGCCCTCTGTGGACCAAAGAGAGAAAATGCTTGTGTGTGGCATTATTGAAAAATATGTGTGTTCTTGAATTTGGCACGTTGTGGTGGCTGCAGTGTTATCGTAATGTTAAATTAGGGGAAATCTGCTCAAATTTGGAGACAGAAATGGCAGCCTACAAGGCAACAACTATAATTTGGGTTAAAGATTAGGATTTTAGTTATGCATAGGTGCAGGTTTGTAGTGCTTATGGTAAAATTCTACCAAAGAGACCAAAGAAAGCATGTTGAATGCAGCACAAATAAAGCATATTCACCGAATGACACAGTTTCATCTCATGTGTGGCCTGACTGATGTACTAATTTTAGTTATGAATCACCATCATCTGTGTCCTGAAGACATCCATTAGCCATGTAATCTGCAGACATAAGGAGGGGTTTGAAGTATAACCTTCATAGGTTCTTTTTCCACATCAGCATCATAGCTCCTATGCACTGGCATGTTCGTGTAATTAGTGTGCACTGCATGTGGTGACATCCTGGTAGAATAATGTAATTACCGCATTTCGTGGCCATCATGGCTGAGCTGAGCTGAGCTGAAACATTTGTACACTTCTACTGCAAAAAATCTCAATTCCCATCAAGTGCTTGGGTGTTTGTCAATGTAGGGCTATAAATTTTTGATTTCTGCTGCACTGATTATGCATTTTTTCAAATATCACCTGTTTGAACTTTTACATATAGTCTATATAATAGTTTTATATTTGTTGTCATTTTACAGCAAGAACAATATTGAAGTTGTTATGTTTATGTCTTTAAGATGATTTGGATACGCTCGTGCTCACTGAAGCTTTGATTATTTCTCGAAGCATGATTATGGCAATAATGAATCAGAAAGACTTTTTGACAACTAAACAAAGCTTAGGACCTTTTACCAGACGCAGATTTATTCATGTTTTATGCAGAATTTGTTTTATACATAATGCTTTACAACACTACTGAACACAAACTGCAAACGATGATTCTGTGAGCCAGCATTGTTAAAAAGCATTCACTGACAACAGCCTACGTTCCTGAACCACTTTTCAATAAGTCTAAATTCATTCACATCAAAGTGTGTTGCTACTATGCGTTTAAATGCCAAATTTAGCTCCGTAAGCCTACACACATTTGTAAAAACGTGAAATTCTTGTACAGGTGGCTCAATTTTTGTGTATTTTTTTGATTAAGTGAATATTAAGTTCACAAACATTTTCTTACTGCTATTATTTAACAATCTGCTTACTGAATATTAAAAAAAGTACAAAGAGTTTCATTGTATCTATGAAAGTTTACCCAGACGTACTTTATATAGTGCTTTTCCACTCTCTTTGAGCACGTAGAGCACTTTCTTAGTACAAGCCTCATTGACCCATTGACACACATTCATACTAGTGTGTTTGTTTGTTTGTTTGTTGTAATGCTTAAGCACTTTTAACCTAACATTTACACACTCGCACTCCAGTGGATACATTAGGGGCAAGTCGGGGTTCAGTATCTTGCTCAAGCATACTTCAACATGCAGACTAGAGAAACCACCAACCTTCTGATTGGTAGACAACCCACTCTCCCTCCTGTGAAAATACAGGTAATCAGGTGGAGGGTGTAAAAGAAACAGATACCTAATGAGCATCTATGCGACAGCCTGTGTAACTTGATTGCTCTCCAGTCTGTATTAATATTCTAACCCCTAGGTAATGTTGATTTTTGTAACTATTTATTATGATTTGCCTCAATAGAAATCACCAACAAGTAATGACCCCACAAATATAGCTCTAAACACAACCATGCTTAACTGGGAAGAAGAAGGAATGCAACTAATGCTTACACTGAAAACAAACTCAGATCCCGTAGTCTGACTTTAAACAGTACAGTTCCTATTATGCATTGATTAGAAACATGCAGGAGACATTGCCCAGAGGCCATATAGGCCTTCTGAATGCTCCATAAGTCTATTTTTGTTGCTCCTCGGGTAGGTTACTATGACTTTTATATTATTTATTTCAAAGCGCCCAGATATTGATTATTTCACAAGGAAAAATGACAAATGGCAGGAGGGAATGACACGGTCAGCAGGTTCTATTAGAGAAATGATAGTGTTGCTCGTGGTTTGTTAAAAGGTCCAGTTTAGATACTTTATAGGTTTACATCCATCATCGTCTAATGACCTATTTGATGAAAAACGCGCTCTGGTGACAACAGCCTTGTGCAGCCAACTTTGCTTTGTAATTGCACCCATATTAAATATAGATTTTTGTTTTGATATCTTGTGAGAATTCCTTTCTGTGGGTAAAAACTGTGATAAAAGACACGGCTGCAAAGGCGAAAGCTCAGAGAAGGAAAACTAGAAAGAGAATGGGGAAAAATAGGTGGGTAAGAGATGTTGACAGTGGAATTGTGGGTTTGGATTTTGGAGGTGCGAGCAGTGGTGGAGGAAGTTTTTAGATCCTTTAAAACCAGTGAAAATAGTAGTACTGCAATATAAAATCACACTATTACCAGCAAAAGCCCAAAACTATAAATATCACCTGAGTAAAAGTACAGAAGAGGAAACTGTACTTAAAGTATCAAAAGTATATGTGAAACAATGCTCCTGTAACTGTACTTTTTACTGTAATTATTGCCATTAGTGTCTAGATAGTATTTTACTATTCTATTTTTGTTCGAAGGTGAAACAAGTTTTTGCAAATTTATACTTTTCCATTGTTTCATCTTTAATTATTTCATTGTATTTTGAAAGTTAGTTATGCTTTTTTTTTTTTTTAAATCAGAATATCAACCCAGCATATCAGCATAAACACCTCATACCACCTGTCAAGGATAGTGGTGGAGGGGTGATGATTTGGGCTTGTTTTGCAGCCACGGGACCTGGGCACCTTGCGGTCATTGAGTTGACCATGAACTCTTCTGTATACTAAAGTATTCTAGAGTCAAATGTGAGTCCATCTGTTCATCAGCTAAAGCTTTGCCCAGACTGGCTCATGCAGCAGGCTAATGATCACAGCAGCAAATCTACAACAGAATGGCTGAAAAAGAAAAGAATCATGTTGTTGCAATGGTCCAGTCAAAATCTGGACCTCAACCTGACTGAAATGCTGTGCATAAACAAATACTCACAAACCTCAATGAACTGAAGCCAGATTGTAAAGAAGAGTGGACCAGAATTCCTCTGCAATGATGTGAGAGACTGATTAAGTCATCCAGAAAACAATTACTTCAAGTTACTTCAAGTTATTGCTACTCAAGGTGGTCCTACAAGCTACTAAATCATGGGGTGTTCTCAGTTTTTCAAAGGAATGCATTGAAAACTAAACATGTAGTCCATTTGCACAGGGCCGTGAAAGGTAGAGATACCTCACAAGTACTCTAAAAAGGAGCTTAGTTACTTTTCACCACAGAGGTTATGAGTTTGTTTACTTCTTAATCGATGAGTTTAATTAAAAAGATAGCAGCCTTTTTTAATATTAATATAATCATATTTTGCTTTACTGTTGAACTGTACTAACTACAGTCTAACAGTACAAAATGACTTGCTTGGGTAAATATGGACACTTGCTGATGAAACATCATACTGAAAGACAGTTTGTAGAGAACCCTGAAGGACAATGAAATCTTGGTCTCAAACTGTATCCTCACAGGCAACCACATTGCTCACTGAAACCTGCCCAACCTGTGTCCTTCTTGCACTTTTAACTGTCCACTCCACTTGGAACGAGCCATTAAACCAATGAAGGCCACACTGAGATTGCTTAGATTTAAGTATTGCATTTAACTTGAAAAGGAATTGGTGGCCGTCCACTGACCCGGCAAGCTTTAATTGGGATTGTGCAGGTATTGATTGCAAGTGGCCAGGCGAATCTTGAATTACAGCCTGATTAGCTTTTACTTGGCTCCTTGCACCAGCTAGTCGAAAGAGCTCAATGTCATTCAACGGCCACTTGGCTGGGCAGAATCTTGTTACTTCCTGTGTAAACAGAAAACAACATGTATGAAGATGGCAGCTGTTTTGGCAAATGCACTTTTATCACATGAGGCCATAATATTTGATATCTGTGTGTTCATTCTCGTTTAGAAATAATCAGAAAGCATGTTGCTTAGCACCTTATGAACAGACGTGGGCATACAGAAGATATATTCTCCTTTTTATCTTTGCTGCTATCATTTTATCTACATTTTATCACCCGTTCCCTTTCTTTATTGTTTCTCAGCAGAGATGATGACCTCTGTAAGGTTTGGATGGAAACAGTCATAGGAGTGATGTAGTCCTTTTTCTCCATTATGAGCAGCTTCATCCAAGCCCTGCAGGCACACAGGCGCAATGTCCATCCTCTGTACCTCCAAAAACTCTGCCCTGGATTGTAAGCTTTTACCTAGGCTGCCTGTATGTGTCATTACAACTCGGTAATCTGGAGAGGATAGCAAAAAAGTTCTCATCAGTGTCAGCCTGAGATATAGATATGGGCCGGGTAACAAATGGCCAAATGCACAGGCAGCAGAGGAGACCATCAATAAAGCAATTTCTTGTGTCATAACAGCCACGCTTTTCCTAAAGCCAACCTTTCAAAACTTTTCCCTCTGCAAATCGCTGCAGCCCCACCATTAGAGTCCTGCCTTGTGAATTTAATGGATTCCGTACAAATAATATTCCACCATAATGGAAAAGGTTGAAGTCACTGAAGACAGATGAAGTCATAAACACGTATAATTGAGAATCAAAGACCGATAAATTTTAAACTGCTATCCATTTTCTCTTTTTAGATGATGATCTATGTCAGCGCAGCTGCAGGAAAATGGAAGAGATTATGGAGGAAAATTATAACAATAAATTTTCTAAACATACACCTTGATTATGCTTCGATTTTTTGGAAGGGTAGAGGGTGAGAGAGGGGGTTAGAAAGAAGGCTAGGATTGCTAAAAGCTTGCTGGCTAAATGGCACCATAAAATAGGTTCCCTGCTCTTTTGCCTGCAGAGCGTAGGCATGCCTGGAGGTGTGATCTCCCCCCCCCACCCCCAAATGGGGGAAATGAATTGTGTAATTTATTGCAAACGTGCACACAGTGAGATTAGATCAGCATATCCCATCAAAGGAACAACAATCAATCAGCCTATAGTTAACAGCTTGAAACACATAAACCAGGGCACCTAATGGCTTTTCAATTTAACAGATTGATAGACTTATCCAGTCCTAAGGGATGAATTAAGAAAACTGGGTACTTTCACACAGGCACAGGCACTTTTGACAGAACCTTTTACCTCTCTAGTTTACTTACAATCTTTACTTCTGAGTATAGAGATAAGGTTAACCTGGAATTTAAAGTTGGTTTTCTCTCTTCCACCCCCATTTTCTGTTTGAGAAAGCACAGCAGAGCTGATTTGTTATTCAGATTAGGCAGGAGTGGAAGTGTGTCAGATGTGGAGAAAGGGCTCATTTTAATGACCTGATTATCGCGGGTCATTTGGAACTGTGAAATCAAGGGAGCTATTGAAAGCCACTTAACAATATCTAAATGTGACCCAGGTGACCCACTCAACCAAGAATGTAGTTGGTTTTTTTTTTTAAAAAAAGGAACTTGTTTGTTTCATATCTTATTAATCACGTAATTGATTGATTGCAAAATATGTTAAAGGATTAGTTTTGTGAAATATGCCTATGATTCTTGCTGAGAGTTGAATGAAAAAATTTATACTACCGTTGTGTGTGTCTGCAAGTGAATGGTTAACTTAGCTCAGCATGAAGGCAGTGAACACAGAGGAGTAGGTTTTTTACCCAGAGGTTAAAAAAGCACTAAAGTTCACAAAACAGATTACACTGAATATGCTAAATCCCTATCAAGGTGGAAATTTGTGGGAGTGTATGTAGTTCATTAAAAATTATTTGTCAACTGCCAACTAACCAATTGTATTGAATTATCCTCCTCAGTAGCTTGCATTAGCAATGAAGCTCAGCTTTCTCGAAGTCTTTCTAAATGTGCAGTTTAATTCAAAAATTCATCAGATACCAGCTTCAGAGACATATGCAAATAAGGTTAACTGGCTGTACTGTCCTCTAAAGAGCTTGGCTACACACCCAGAGAACTTGTGTAATGTACTCTCAGTGTCACCATATTATCTTGTCCCTATTCAGAGACAGCTGATCTCTCTGTGTCACTGCATAATTGAAGAGTTGTTGGTATCAAGGATGTGATCCTGACAGGGATGCGAAAGTGTCACCTTAGACCCCGACAAGCAGAGCAGCGGAACCAACTCAACACAGGCAGGGTGCACTCACAGGCCAGAGAAAGCTGACTATCCCCCCACGACTTCAGTCAGACTGCCACAGAAGCTAGTGGCCCATAATATATACATGTAACTGATGTGTGCACTCCAGTGTAATGTGAGAGAACGCCACATTACAGACTCACCAGATCTTCTTCTTAGAATTAAGGAGGCACTTCAGAAAATGGATTGAGATTCAGCTCACGGGTTGGGAATGAGCCAAAATTGATTACTGATATATCAATAAATTGGGTACTGAATAAAAGCCCATTACTAACCAATCAAAACTAATAGCACTTTAACTGCCTCTTTTTCTCTGCTTTTCCATCAGCTCTAGTGGAAAACCTGCAGCTCTCTGACACATGGGGGAGGATGGATGCTCCAAAACTGAAGAGGATAACAGGGGAAATAAGCAAACACAAAACAAGGGCAAGATTATTAAACTCAACAAAAAAATCTCACTCTCCTGGTAAAAGAACAAAAAATGTATTTTCCTACTTGACACTAATGCCCATATCTTCAGTGTGGACACAGCTTTGCTGACCCTCTTGCTTGGTCTGTGAGTTTGTGAGCCCAAACACAAATTCCCCCTCACTGTGACAGATAATTGGCGTTTGTTTGCTCTCGCTTCTCCCTCCCTTGTGTCGCGTGTTGGTAACAAGTGCTATTGCTGTCAGCTGATTAGTATGGCTCCTCAGCCTCTTCCAGCAGCTTTCATGATAGAGATACATGAGTTTAAACGTGCAGAGTAAGCATCAGATTTTACCTTCATGTTCTTTCAATATTATTTTCATAGATATTTTCAGTCAAATAAACAAACATTTATTTATGTGGACACCCTTGTCTTTTGCTACAGCACAAAATTTGAATGTAAGATTTTGATTTCCATTTGCATCAGGAATGGAAACAAAAACAAAATTAAATTTGAACAGAAAAAATTCTTCTGATAGGTTACATAAATTACATCAGAAAAAGGTAATAATAAGTGAACTAAACTTAATTACTCTTTACACTACAACACATTCTGTTTTGTGCACTCAGACCTCAACATGTCTCAGAAGGTTTGTTTTACTTCTGTTTATGTGTTGTTGAATGTTGTATTGTTGTATTGTATCACAAGTGAACTATTAGCAAACTTAAGACACCACTGGACCTTTAATGATTAATGGGCTCTATTATTTAAAAAAAAATATGAATTTTTTTTAATGTTTAAAGTGAGTTTCAAGTAGGTATAAAATGTTTTTGGTTTATTAAAAAAGTTTACAGAATTTTTTGCGGGTTGATAAATAAGGGCCAAATTGTCTATAGTTTTGGTCATGCAAACATAGACTTATATACATCATATATAGACATATCATATCAATATAATACCTATGGATAATGTAGATAATGGAACTTTTCATTTTCCCTGTACCCATCTCTAATGGGCCTCTCAAAATTCCTCTCTTTATATGTCAAGGATTCAGACCAAGCCTTGACAACTCTATCTTACTCACATCTTAACACACGCCAAAGTCCTCAGGGCACTCTGGAAAATTAACCATTTAATAGCAATAAATAACAGAGTCTGACTCAAGGGGACTTCAAGTCACTTTCTCTTTTAGACACACACACACACACACACACACAATGAGTAGCCTTATATAGCTGCTCAACACCAAACATTTGACTGAGATAGAAGATCATATGTAACACACATTTTTCTCCATTTATACACACAATGACATGATAAAAAACTTAAATATTACACACAGGATTGTTTAACATCACGCACTCTGCTATTTGGATGGGGAAGAAAGCTAATTCGTAACAAGAAAAAGAAGCTGTTGATATACCAAGGTTATCTTCATGTAACTACGCACATTTACTTAAATATTTGTGCAGAACTCGCACTACAGTTAAACCATATCCATTTGAAAATAATAAACAAAATATTCCAGATTAGCCCCACTGTGGCCAAATGCAAATGTGAAATGCATCACACAATAAAGCATCAGTGAATGCATTAGAAACATAAAATATTAATAGACACACAGGGAATGTGTTTTGCATCATGAGTACATTTTAGACTTTAAATAGATTTTGCTAATACATTCACAAAAGTGACATCAGTGAACCAGAATTTTCTCCTGTAACTTTGTATTTTTGTGTGGTAGTATTTCTACTTTTCCTTAAGTAAAAGATGATGCTTCCTTCAACATTTTTTAGCTTGAAGGAATTGCGTAACCCACGCGCTGCATCCATGCTATTTTAGGCTCTTGGCCTGGCACTCTGGCATTGATCCTTTGTTTTCAGTTACAAATATATATTTCTTTCTTCTTTCCTTTTTTTCCTCTCTTTGACAGTGTATACAGTCATTATGCCTTGTATCAGTCAAAATGGAACATTGATTATTTGTAAAAACATAAGTACAAATCAAATCAGCATTGCATAGGGACAGATGAGAGCTGCCTACCTGTGCACACGCATGAAATGGGGGCAGTTATTGACCAATTGATTTGATGTGAAGGAGGGGCATTCTTTTTCCCCACAGTGGAAAGACCTTGACTGTAAGGCTAGCAATCACTCCACTACCTTACCTCCAACTACAACCACCTCTAATACCCAACTGTGTCCTCAATCTCCCATCCAATGGGCCCAAGTATGCAACTTTTCCGTCAGCACGTTATGTATTTGGCTTTCTATTTCACTTTAATAGGGGAGAAATTGGCAACATATTCTTTTACAGCCCCCTGGCACCATTAGAAAGCCTGCTGTCATTTGGATTATTTATGAAAAACTATTTCATGCTTACTTACATTTGCCGCTTATTTTCCCCCAGTGTGACCTGCAGCAGATTTAGTTCCATTTTGAAAGCCTTAAAGCCAATTCTTTATGTCTCCAGGTCAGCCTTCTCGATTGAGTCGAGATTGAAATGCCAGTGTGTAGTGGGAAAGGTATGGTAAGAGGAAACCAATAGTCTTTTATTGTGTAGGGGGCTATAGCAAAGAGAAAAGGAAGGGGTATACTGAAAGAGGTGAAATGATAGAGGGGTGGGAGCAGGAGGAAAGGGGGTGATTTTAAGCAGATATAGAAGTGGAGACACCTGCAGAAATAAGAGGCAATGCAAAGGCGAAAGTTGAGGAATGAATGGCACACAAACATCCAGCTGCACACGAACAGCAAAGACAACAAAGAGCGGAGAAGAACTGAGTCAGCAAACTGAAGAAAGTGAAAACAGAAAAGACATAAAAAAACAAAGTGGTCTTAAATCTGTGGGGTTTTATACTCCATCCAAAAACATGTCAAATACCATTCCAAGCACAGTGTTTTACAAGGTCTACAATGATAAACTTTGCTGGGGCATTTTGTTTGTGTTTCTTTCCCCCTGTGTTTCTATAATCTGTATTCATATTCTTTTCTATACAAGAAAATTGTTAATCTTCGTTTTTCAACATATCAAATGAATCTAAATAAACTTCCCCACTAAGGAGCTCGACAGGCCAGGACAAAACAGTCACACTCCCCTTGGAGCATGCATCTATACTCATAATCCCATACTGTATGAGATGGGGTCTTTCACTCGCCATTGAGCACACACGCACACACTCTTTTGATCTGGGCTTGGCCTGGGCTTTATACAGCGACCTTAATAAACTGCAGTGTGGCTGAGCAGGTTTGTCACTGTCACAGGTAAATGATGTAATTAATGAGGGTGTAGTGGAGTGGATGGGAGCTGGGGTGTAAGATTTTAAACACCTCTCCAGCTGACTGCGTTTGGGGAGGCCCAGCTGGACACAGCCAGCAGATCAATACGGGGTCAGGGGTCAGTCAACCCTCCCATTATGGCCAAGGTAGCTCCCATCATTGTCTGGCTAACGATGCCTGGAGGAGGTCCAGTGATGGAGTCACTGCAGAGAGCAGCTTTTGGAGGTTCAAACTGAAGCTGGTTTGGTTTAAACTTCATGTCTGCAAGATTTGTCAATATTGTTGAACAACTTCACCATGACTGCGGACTTTTTATATTCTGTTACTGCGAAATGTTGGTCACTCTGTTGGAGCATACCTGGGTGATAATGTCCTTAACTCTTCAGATCCAGCACGCTTATTACTTGGTAATCAGCTGAAGCTTGGCATAACAGTTTCCTTTATGTTAGAAACTTGTTATGTGTTAAAAAAAATATGCGAGGAAAAAAAGTAAAACATATTTGCAATATTTGCAAAAACAAACAAAACAAAAAACGGAAAGCTCTGCACAGCTTGGCTCATATTTGATCATTTATTCCTTAAATTGTTTATACAAAGACAATTTTTTATCCATGGACTCTTATTCCTTGTCTTTATGAAAATATTTTACTCGCATCTTAGCAGCCAAATAGTGTGCAGTTTCTCAATTTTATTGCAAACACCAAATGTGAAGCATATGTGTCATATTCTTCTAGTAAAACACTCAGAGAGTGCATACTCCACCTAGACCAATGCCCTACTTCCCAATTTTTAAAGAAAGTGATCCACCAAACAAACCAAAATTTCTTGAGTTTTTCCTTTTCCCATCCTTTATTGCGCCACATATCTCATTTTTCATTGTAGTTTCTGTGAAATGTTGCTGAAAAACACACAAACAGCATTGATTACATACCCCCCACCAAAGGGCCAAAAGACAATCCCAGCAACGCAACTATATGTTGATGGCCTCTGGCTAATATCAAAACAGAACAAAGTAAACAGCAGGGGATCATGGGAAACTGTTCAGACTGGTTTAATCAATAAATTTAAGTCTATTGATTGGGCTCATTATGTTACACTTTTTGTAATGATGAACACTGTCAAATCTAGTAGCTGTAAATTAAAATTAAGTGGATAAAAACTGTTACCTTTCATCATGAGGTCTTTACTGTTTGTCCAGCTATAATTACAAATGTATTAAAATTGGATACGTTTCTCAGACAAATGCTTGTGCTGATATATCCTTTATTATAAAGTGTCCTGCTGAACTTTGATCTAGTCTGCCTAATTCTGTTTTGTTTCATTCCGGATGTCAGTATAGTGCATAACACACAGCATGCAAGTGCAACTCCAGATTACTCATTTTCCCTTTGGAAACAGTGTTTGTGAGCATAACTTGCAGAAAATAAAGAGTATTTGTGTTAGCTGTCACTCTTTCTGAGGTTTTAATGCAGCTTGCTGCTGCAGTTGAGTTGCCTGTGACTATATCTTACTGCTAAGATTATTTTTGTGACATATTTGTCTTCCATTGAATATTTCAATTTTTATTTCTGCCCACAAATGAGCTTTCTTACATTTGGTCAACTATCTAATTTAAAAATATCAGTCTTTCTGTCATCGTTTTGGTATGATTAATTTCATATTTCTAAAATTAATTGTTATGGCTAAAAAAAAAAAATGTGTTAATCGTTGTTGAATTGATTTCCATGACTGGACATTGATATTTTAAGCCACTGAATAACTTCAAGAAGGAAAGTTTTGTGCACTAATTATTTTCAAGCTACATATTTTTAATTTTTATTTTTTCACCTTTATAATGCCTTTGGATTTGTTTTTACTTCGGAGAAATTCCTACTCTTGTGAGACTTTTAAAAAAATCACAAATCTGCTTTTAAAAGACTGAAGCCTTATTAATCTACGACTTCTCCTCATATTAGAGGTATCAATTTCAGAGCGCTACACTACAGAGATAAGAAAGCAACTCTAGCAGATCCATACAAGCATCAAAATTTAGTAGATATTTTAACTGTCCCTCACCTTTCTTGGGTCTTTGAGATTTTTATCCTGTAGGTTCCCTAAGGAATACTGTGTCCATTTTTGTTCATGATGTTGATACATTATTAATATTACAGCAGGGGAGCATGGGAAATCGTTCCTGGCCAGATTGTATTTGATCAATATTCTCAAAGGGCAGAAGCCTCATTAATCTAAAACTTCCCTCACATTAGCACAACTGTCCAATTCAGACAACTCTTTCCTCAAATTCAACAGCCTGATATGACTTGATAAATGAAAGGGAAAATGTACATGAATAATATTACAAAAGAAAAGAACAAAATACCTATTGAAATAAGTTTTACCATGCAATCATTCGACTTGTACATTTTACTTACAACTGACAAAACTGAACATAAATATCAGTCATGCTGAAATAATTTGATTGTCAAGTGGGAGAAAAATAATCAGAAACTTTTTAATTTTTAACCCGTCAATGTTTTAAGTCATTTCTAGAGCAAACATGCAGGATTTGTTAAATAACTTGCAAAACAGTTCACTAAATGTCATTGGGGTTTTGATGGCTCATCAGGTAAATCATGCAATGTGAAAACTTTGCTTTGAGTTATAGGAAATATTAAAGTTAATTTTTTAAGCATTTTACATACCACACAATTAATTCATATCCTAATTAATTTTGAAAACAATTAGCAAGCTAATTGCTAAAGACATAAGTTAACTGAAGTCTCTTTTTTTTGTTTGTTTCAGTTAGAGCTATGAAGATGATGGCAAAGACATGTACTAAATGTAAGCAGCGTCACACACATGCTGAGAGTTGATACCCATAGGTGTTTAAGGATGTGCCAGTGGATGCACTATATTATCTTCCTATGGACAGGCTAATCCATTATCAGTCTTCTTGCAGCAAGAGTGAAACGCTCGTAGTAGGGCAACTGTGCGTTCAGAGGCATCATTCAGGACAATGAGCTATAGCGAGAGAGTGACAAGTTAGAAAAATGTCCCCACTTTTCAGGCTGTACAAATGACGTTTGGCCACGATAACTCACAACTGGACACTTCATTTCAAGTTGGGAGCTAGCTGGCCAGTCAAAAGCTATTATACCATCTTCTTTATTTGTGGTCCATGGTTTTGGTAGTGGGGCCATCGAATAAATACTGCTAAAATGCCACTTCAGTCAAAAATATTGGCCAATTCTTTCTCTGTCGTGACTGGGTCCGGATGACAACCTGTTTCTGATGTTATAAACCTTTAAGAGTCAGGAGGTGGGTAAGATGGCATCCATCATACTCAACAACACCATAAGTTAGGGCAGGATACATATGCAAGTGAATGAAATTGACTAGTGCTGCTGGTCCCTTGAAGCCTTTCTATGAGCACAATAGTCAAATGAATTGATTACCAATTTATCATTGGGGGGGAATTGCTTGCTTAGAGGAATAATCACTCAGCGATAAAGAAAAAATGACTATGAATACATTTCAAGGATGACAATCTTTGAGGAGTAATAGTATAATTTGTCACTTGTGACAGTCTATTTGATTGTTCTGGATATTTCAGCTTGGTGGAATATTGGAGACAATCACCCCAGTTTGTGAGAGCCAGGCTAAGGTGTGTGTGAATTTGTTGAGTGGTGCTTTAATACAGTAATAAGGGAGTCAGAAGAACACGCTTAGACTTCCTAAGTCGGCAGCAGCTTTATCACGCATCGCCTCATAAAGTCCCATCATATCTGTTCACCACTATTATCAAATGGGTGTTTAGTGTGCTTTTGTGTACCTGTGTGTGGCTGTCTGAAAGAGAGGAAACCAGAATGAGTGAACAACCTCAATCGTGTCTGCGAGCTGTGGGTGATGACATTAAGACACAAAAGGATAAGCACAAAAAGTGAGTTGATCCCAGCTCAAGGCGCAAAATACTGTAGGATCACAAAGATTTTGCAGTTTTGTAAGAAAAATAAGCCCATCCTCCCACATTGAACTGAAACATTTCTCTTTTTGTTCATATTCTCTCCTGCAGCCCAGGCAGCTGTGGTCAAACTTGGGTCAATAAAATGTCTGTCTGTCCATTGAGTTGCCACATCTATCAAAAGATGAAAGTTTGTCTTTAAAGGAGAGATAGAATTCAGTGAGGAGAAAGTGGGACCTTTCTGAGAGGCATGCAGGAAATTAATCAAGGAAATGGGGTTTTTGGTGTGCCTATATCAAATCTAATCTATCCTTTGTCCACATGTAGCCAGCTCCAAGCCTCACCAATCAAGAGCGACACGCTGGTTTTATGAAAAGCCACTTGTTCCCTGCATAATTGGGGGGTCTCACTGCTGAGTTAAATGGGAGGTGGAGGTGGAGGTGGAGGGAGACGCAGTCTTGTTTGCCCATGTAAAGTGTGATCCAGATAATAGCATTCTCATCAAAGGCGGCAATTACATTCATTACAACAGCGCAAGGCGCGCCTGCAAGGAAATTAAGTGGTGAGAGGAAAGAAAAGCTTAATATATACCTCCTTTATCCTATCCCCCCACCTCTCGGTTCTTTTTCAAATCCTCCACGTGGAGCGGGAGATCTCAAGAAAGAAACAGTCTCAGTAGAAGAAGAATAAATCTTGTCGAAGTCCCCCTTCACCTTTCTCCCTCCAAGAGCCTCCCGTCTACCGTTACTATGGCTGCTCTTGTCTAGGATTAAAAAGCTTTTCCAGAAGGGTGATCTCTAATGCAGCTCTTACACAAGCCCAACAAATGACACCAAGTCTTAAAAAACTGGTCAAGGCCTTCTCTAAATTAAATTCCAATTTCTTTCAGGAGAGGAAGAGCAAATTAATTGTCCCATGTGGCATTAAACCACAAACAGCCTGTAAATCAAGCGGTTAAGAGGAGAAGGGAACCTTTTCATTCAGGCCTTTTAAATGTGAATCAGAGCAAGTGGATAACACTGCAGCCTTCTCAAAGGCAGGTGTTGTCCCGGCGCTCATTTTACATGTGGCAGACTGTGTATATTCAGACTCACTCATATAAATTAGATTAGTCATGTAAAGGTTTTGAGTTCAAGTCAGACCTTTAGAAAATGTTAAGTATATGAGTAATTGTATTTCAAATAGGCTGAAAATTTGGAGTAGCATGCTTGATTTAGAATCCATTAGATATTGTGTATATTGTGTTTGATAGGAAAAAAGTTTCATAGGAAAAAGTCATATAAAGTCATATACTAAGTCTAAATGTAGGTCTAAATAAGCCTTCTTGGTGTGGTACCCGCTGTCAGTCTTATAATACATTGCTCACTATTGAACGTGTCATTAAAGCAAAATTAAGTTTGACCCTTAAGTATTGTTAGGCTTAATGAATAATACCTTCAAACTGAAAGGCCACATGGGCTCTAACGTCAGGAAATGTTTAGCAGGAAATACAACATAAGATTACTGCTTCAGTAATTGATATGGCAGGAATTACAAACAAAACTACTGAAACAAATGAGAGCACAGAGAAGTGCGCACTTTGTCTTTTCGTGGCGACAAATCATTGAGGCTGCGCGTAAATTATTCAACAGGATCAGGCCCCAGAGGAAACCTGAGCATAATTAAATTGCAATAAAATAACATTAGTGTGGACAGGCTGTTAGAAGGTGATGTAATTGGCTGCTCCGGTGGTCATGGTTCAACTGATGAGGTCGACTGTCATGTCTTCCGCTGGTCCTGTTCGTGCTGTTCCTGGGACTGACGCACACTGTAGGCTACTGTGCACTGAGCTTTCCATGCTTGTACACAGTGATAGCCATGACCTGCGTGAACCTGGCGAGTAAAATGAACTCTGAACTTATGAAGATTATTATGTTTGCTTTGTATCTTGCGTCAGTAGAGTACTTTTGTTTCCAAACTGCACGCGGTTAAATGAGAACGGAAAGAACTTATTTCAACACTGAGGCTTGTGCGCCACCTAATGTCCATATGGTTAAACTGTATGTACATGTTGCCAGGCAATAACAGATATACATGCAGAACCAAATGTACCTCAAAAACCATTACTTTAATGTGTTTAAATACTCTTTCTTCTCTGAAGCGACACATAGACACACTATACTCCTTATAAAGAATACAGTACTGAGCAACTCATGTTACAAAGAGTTCACCAGCAACAGGTTTACATTACTGCTCCAATACAAATGGTCTGACCATAGTTTCAACGTGGTAAAAGGATACAGTGCTCTCACTCTACTGTGGTCATTTATTATCTTCTCCTCAGTGGTTATTCTACAACTTTGACACAAATGGGGGAATGCGATCTTCATTACGCACTTACTAGTAAATTATTAATTGTGATAAAACATGGATGAGTCAATAGCTTTTGAAAGTATCGTAATTGTTGTGCCTCATTCACCTCTTGAGCATAACAGCAAGCTGCACATCTGAAAATGTGCCATGACATGGATGTGAATGGACAGGCTATCGGTTAACTTTTTTAGCTTTTCTCTTTTAAAGATGGGTGTTTCAAGTCCACATGATAGTGTGCTTGAATGTCAAATATATTGGGAAATAATTACATTACATAATTACATGATTTTTTTTATTTTTTTAAAAAGAAGACACTCCTAAGCAAGTTTAGGAAGCTATCAAGATAGCTAGAGATTTTAACATTTTATAGTAATGTGAAAAAGTCTTTATATTTTGCTTCCAAGGAGCCAGACTTTCTTGTAATTTTTCTTGAGCAATACTTCTCCAGGCTTTCTGAATGTCTTTCAAAGTGTTTCTTTGGACTTTGACTGCTTTTTTACTCATTTTCAGTCTGGTCCTTGTACCTGATCATTTTCAGAGAAATGTGTTTTTTTGTTTGTTAAGCCTTTTAAAGCTGACCTATGAATCATTCAAACATTAAAAAAAGGCACCTAACTCAATGGATGAACCAGTGTTGTGACTACACATAACAGGAAACTTAGTAAAGAAAAAATTTAAAATAGCATCTTTAGACTCTTTGTTACTAGCTGCCTGTTAAAAAAAACATGTTTTTCTCCCACTTCTTTAGTTGAATCCATGAAAAATGCAAAAGATAACAGTTTGACAGTCATAATATAGGATTGTTGCACCAACAAGGTGATTGCCAAAGAGCTATTAGGCAAAAACCTGACATATCTCAGCATGGTTTGCAGTTGGTTCTGAAAAAATCTGAGAAAACTGAACAAATGGAGTAAAAAAGAAATGAGTGGCAGGCCTAAAAAACTATGTACAGCAGATGAACAGTATCTGAAAGTCATGTCCTTAAGAAATAGGAAATAAATCCAGCAAAGACTTGACACAGGACCTGAGAGAGTCATCCGGTCTTCAGCCAAGCCATCAACTTTTCAACAAAGCCTCACCAGAAATGGTCTCAGTGGAAGAGTGTCTGTCAAGAAGCCATTCTTGAGGAAGGGAAACAAGAGGTCTTATAGAGCAGTGAATCCAAATTTGACATTTTTGGTTCAAATCACCATCCGTATGTATGGAGGAGGTCAGGGGAGAGGTACAACAGTGAGAATTTCAACTGAAACCTATCTGATTTACTACAACTTCATTTTCAGCATGACAGTGATCAGAAACACACTGCCAATGCAGTAAAAGCATACCTGGATAGAAAAACACACACACACACACACATATATATATATATATATGTATATATATATATATATATATATATATATATATATATATATATATATATATATATATATATATATATATATATATATATATATATATATATATATATCATTAATCTGTGAACAATTTATTGTTCACTAATCATACTTTTAAAAGCTGTTTAAAGAAAAAACATTTTCTCAGAGAGCCTGTAAGTGACTTGCAGATCAAGCCGTGAGCTGTTTATTCTTTTAAAAGTGCTCAAAGCTTGACAAGAAACAATGGTGGCCGTTTCTATCTGTAAGCAACACAGTATGTATGATATCTTAGTCTTCTGAAACACGTTGTTGGGCCTTTTTTGTTACAACTGTATAGGAACTCTCTTTGTACATTTTAGTTGTGGCAGGACGAATTTTGCCGACGGACAGAGAGTGAACTTTAACCTCTTAAAATGAGCTATTGTTTTGATTAAGTAGGCTGAGTTTTCGTGTGAATTTTTTACTAGTTTATCGATAAAAGAAATATCTAATCTCTCCAGTACTCTTTACAATCTAGTTAAATGTAAATAATGACCAGTAATTCGGGGTAGTCGTTAACAAAGATGGTTTCTTCCAGATAAGCTAAAGTTAGCTTCTCGGCTAACGTAGCGTAGCGTAGCTTTGGTAACAACATAGCGAAGATGAGCAGTGGCGTGTAGGAGAGACGGAGCAGACGTCGGAAAGCGACGATTTCCTTCATGTCAATCATATTATCCCAGGGTTATCTTGTCTGTGTGTCTGGATTACCTCAAAACAGCATTTTAAACCAAACCAGTCAAAACATTTAACCCGCAGTTTGAGCTTTGAGGAGGTGGGTGTACGTCTTTTAAAATCCGCTAGCTAATGATGGTGATACTTTGACTTTCTTTTTCCCCCAAATATGGTTAGTTTTGTGTACTGTGTTACTTAGATTATATAGCAAATTAATGGTCTGACCTCGCATTTCTTCATCTTTGCTGGTCAGTAACACGTGTCTGATTGTCTGTTTAGTGTTGGACGTTTGCATCACTCGCACTTTCTTTCAATGGGGAGGAAAAACCGGACACGCTGGACTTTGTGAAGGATTTTCAGGAGTATTTGAGCCAGCAGACTCAACATGTCAACATGATATCAGGTTCTGTCAGCGGCGTCAAGGAAGCGGATGACCTGCCAGCAGGTGAAAATAAGCAGTTTTTGTAATGTTCGTTGAATGTTGCATGGTTTTGCTCAAGTTTGATACAGGGTGAGTCTCAAATCACCTTGGGCCTTTTGCTCGACCATCTCAGATTTGCTTGAAAATGTTATGGTGTAAAGTTTTCACATATATAATTATTGGTGGGAAATTTTAATTTCGTTTATGAAATACTTGTAAAGATTTTTTTCTGGCTCACTTGAAATCTGAAGCTATGTTTGAACATGAATATATTAAAAACTATTAAAGATGAAAGCCTGAGATTTTACAATGAAATTGAATGAAGGTGTGTAATTTGGGACAGATACATCCAAAAATGTGTATTGGCTAGTTGTGGAAAAACTCCTGTTAAGTTCCATATTTGAGCACAAACTAATTTTAAAAAAAAACTTCACATTGCAAACGACAACTAGTGACAATTTCTGAGTTGTATATAGTTGAATTTCACACTAATTAAAAATAAAACATTTAGAATACTTTTTAACATTAAATATTTAATCAGAAAAGTAAATAAAAATGCTAATTTCGTTGAAAAAATAATGACAAATTGTACCACAAAAACAAAAAATATCCATATATAGTCTAATCGATGTGTGCGTTTACAATGTGAGTTTCAAAAATAAAAAATATTGCATATATTTATCAAAATTATTTTCTCAGAGTGCGATCTGGAATTTTGTTCTATTTGCATTAGACTGTATGCGGATATTCTTGAGGATTTTTGGGAGGTTTTTTTTGTGTCCCATGTTAAAAATCGTGTTAATGTTCCTGCAGACTGCAGTCAGAATGGACTGGATCACCCCTCAGTGGATATGTCATTGGAGGACAGCTCAGGGATCCTGGTAGATGGTTTCGAGAGGACTTACGATGGCAAGCTCAAGTGCCGCTATTGCAACTATGCCACGAGAGGCACGGCACGACTCATTGAGCACATCCGAATTCACACAGGTAAGCATGTGGTAGTTACTCTTCAGGGGGTAAGACTGATTAGATTTTGGTGTTCAGCTTGTTTGTTTTTTTTTCCTTTCATTGAACAGGAGAGAAACCTCACCGTTGCCATCTCTGCCCGTTTGCTTCGGCCTACGAGCGTCACCTGGAGGCCCACATGCGATCGCACACAGGCGAGAAGCCTTACAAGTGTGAGCTGTGCTCCTTCCGCTGCAGCGATCGTAGCAACTTGTCACACCATCGCCGGAGACGTCACAAACTCCTGCCAATGAAAGGCGCCCGCTCACTTTCCCATAAGAAGATGCTGAGTGTTTTACAGAAAAAAGCCAGCTCTTTGGGCTATGGCCGCCGGCTCCTTATCAATTTCAGCCCTCCCTCTATGGTGGTGCACAAGGCTGACAATGTGAACGACTTTTCACATGAGCTGCCCCACTTACGTCAGGAAACCTATGATAATCAAAGTCGAGCAGGCGAGGATGGCCTGTCTGCAAACCAAAATCACCATCACCATGATATGGTTGTGGATAACCCCCTGAACCAATTGTCTACTCTGGCAGGCCAGCTGGCCAGCCTCCCTTCAGAGTCCCAGGCCCAGACTCAGCCTTCCATGTCTCCAGGAGCAGAGTCTATCGTTGATGAGAAGCCATTCCTCATTCAGCATCCTCACCCTGCTACAGCTCCCGTGGCTGTCACAGCCAGTATGGCTCATGCTTCTTCCTCATCCCCAATCACTCCAGAGCCCCGGGCTCCACCTCACAGTAATTGCAGTCCTGGAGCGGGACCGTGCAGCGAGCACAGTGGGCGCACCAGCACCCCCAGTATTTCCAACAGCCAGCCCAGTACGCCAGCTCCCGGCCTGTCTGCCCCTCTTCAGGACCCCCACATGCTGCATCACTGCCAGCACTGTGATATCTACTTCCCTGACAACATCCTTTACACCATCCACATGGGCTGCCATGGCTACGAGAACCCATTCCAGTGCAACATCTGTGGCCACAAGTGCAAGAGCAAGTACGACTTTGCCTGCCACTTTGCACGCGGGCAACACAAGTAATGGATGAATGAGGAAAAGTTTAAAAGAACTTTTAATGGACTGCTTTGTTTTATTATTTCTATAGTAATATTATTTATTTATCTTTCATTTGGCCTTTATGTAGCCTTGTCTTTGAAAGTTGTACTTACACAGGAAAATATCAAGATTCAGATTCAATTTGTACAGTTGAAGGTGCCCATTCAAGTGTATTATAAGGATGATCAGTGTTTTTGACAGGTTGAGAATTTATTTGTGACGGTGGTGGCAGTGGCATTAATCTATTATCGTTGATCTGGAACAAAACTTCACAACATAGTCAAGCTAAGAAATGTTATTTAACATATAAGGATACTAAATTCACAGTATTGATTTGAATATTCTTTTTCATCTGGCTTTGGTTTAAAATAGAAAAAAGCCTTGCTCAAAAATAGACTGCAGTTCATATGTTGGATCTTCCCCTAAGAATAGAAATCTTCTAGCTGGTAGTTGAGTAGTTGTTGAGATCTTTTCTACAAGTTATATGAAAACCAGTGACTGCTAAAAGCAGCAATCCAGTAAATTATAAGAAAATTAAAAGAAATTATTAGAAAGTCATATAATGTTGCATATAGACATTTGGAAATGGAACTACTGAATCGTGGCCATATCACTGCAAAGGGGCAGATACATTATTAGTTTCCTAATGCAAAGTTTTTGTTTTACTGACTGAAAATTGACTGAAATCTCCATAAACACAGTATCACATAACTTTAGCTTGCTTGTCCAGAAAGTGAAGGATGGAGGGTCTACCAGAATATCAAAATGGCATTAACAGAGTCCCTTTAGAACAATATAAAGTAGTAAAAAGAAACTCCACACAAATAAATTCTCAGTACTCCTGGAGCTTTAACCAAGTATTGCTCTATTATTACTAACTCAGGCGTGAAACTGTTGGCCTTGAGGTATCTTACCTAAGCCGCCTTGATGAAATTATTTCAGTGCTTGGTGCATTATTACAATTTCTTTGCAGTGCCTGACATAGTCACTTTCTTGTGTGTCCAAGATAGAAAGGACTGTTACTTTGAAGATAAATATATATTATTACACTAGTCTCTTCAGACCCAGAACCTTAGGAAAAATGTTTGGCCATTGTAGTTTTTTATGGTAGCAATGATTTTTTTTTTTTGCCAAAATTCTGCTACATGAATGCTGCTAACAAACTGAAGAATCAGTGCCAGCTGTAATATAAAGATGGCATTGACCAAACCTGGCCAAACTGTGTATCAGAGGGTTTTGGTCAGCCAGCTAAGTTGTCAAACTAGACCATTATTGAAGATGCGTTGTTTTAAAGTTCCTCCATACAGTGCCCTTCCTCGACTTCCATTATGGTAGCTTCACTTACTTTGTTAAAAGGATTTTGTGTATCCTTTTAATTGCATCATGCCACTTTCTGACCTTTCGATATTGTATGAAGTCACTTTAATATCCAGTATCTCCATGTTTAGGACAGAATCACAAAGTCTTGTGTCTCATGGAAACACGTTCAGAATGGCCACGTAGCACTGGGTTGCCACGTTTTAGCCTCTGTGATGACACACTGAGATGTCCATCATATTGATCCCAGTGCTTTTCTGAATATTTACTGAGTATTGTATTCTGAATGGTTGGATAGATGTTCAGTGTCAAGCAAAACCGTGCTGCAGTTGAGACTGCTCCTTTAGCAAGATTGTCCTGTGTCTTGGGTACTGTTGTCTGTTGCTTAGCAACACGTGTGAAGAACATAGTTATCTGTTTTTAGGACCACCTCCTTGTTACCTTACTTACCAGTAATGGGGGCATCCAGTAATGACTGCCTTATGTTCTCTCATTGTGTTGTAGGTTCATAGGTAATCGTGAATGTTTAAGCCTTCTGGCGGTGGCATCCCTCTGGGATGGCAAATCATTGTGAGATGGATTAATCTGACTAATTTATAAGTAAAGTGTTTTCTAACTGAGTTGTGGTACATCTTCTCATCTTTTTTCCCATCTGTTTTGTCTTCAAGAACAAAGATTAACTGCAGTCACACTATTGTGGGATGTTAAGTTTGACATGATGAAGTACAAAAACACAGATTGTCTTTTGATGATGCCTTTATTCATGTAAGAAAAGGAAAAAAGAAGTGGTGAGTATTATTTAGTGTTTGAGTGAAGACATGGGGAAGATGAGTAGAAGTAGATGCATAGAAGTTAAGTCTCTTTCTGCTCATCAGTCTCTTCCTTTTTCTCCTTGTCTAGCAAAGAGAAAAGTAAAATATCTGATCACTTTTCTTTCTATTAACACGAAGATTGAAAACTAAGTACAAATGCATACTGACCTTTGAGCTGAATGGGACCCACAACCAGAGTTTCACTCTCATGCCCTAACCCCACATCCCTGCCCATTCGCTTGTTGCAGCCACGACGGCAGCGGGAGTTGTAGTCGGAGGCTGGGCATATCAGGACCTTGCACTGGAGGTACACGTGGTTTGTGGCTTGCAAGAACTGGAAGGCCTTAAATGTGAAACGAGCATACGGGTGGGTGCCAGTAGTGTAGGCATAGTAGGTGTTATCTATTGGACATCTGAGGATGAAACAGAGAGATGTTAATGAAAATATATACATTATTGATTGGCCAACCGATCGAACGTTATTTTAACTGGAAGTTTCAGCAATCTCAACACGAATCCCAGTGCAGTTAGTTACTTAATCTGGCCTGTGGGTGACAATAAGCAAGGCACATATTATCTTACCCATTGCGAACCAAGTAGTAAGGTCTTGACTGGAAATCAAAGGGTGAAGGTGAGGCCACACAGGTATCGATAAAGAGGACCAGACTGCTGTCTCCACTCCCCGTGTCCACTTTGATAAACAAGTTCTGGTTGAGTGTTACCTCATAAGGAAAGTCATTCACCTAAGTTTGAAAGCAAATATCAGCATCATATGTTAACAAGAATTTTCTCTATAGTCAAACCTTTACGACCTGAGCACACCTTATAGTAGAAGTTGCTGGATGTGTAGAAAGCCATGCTGGTATTGTATCTGCCTGTGCCTGTTATGGTGGTGTTTTCTACTTCATGGGCAATGTAAAAAATCTGAGATACTGAGTCTTGCTCCATTCGGCAGTTGACGTTTAGCTTAAAGTTAGACTGGCGTGTGATCTCTCCGTAGCTGGAGGTGTAGGCACGAAGACTGTTGGTGTACACAATTCTGCCGTTGTCAAACTGGAAGAAGATAATATTAGGAATATTAGAAAACATTGTATGTTAATGTTTTTTTTAGAAGGTTTGAGAGTTCCTACCTCTCTTATGTTGCCACAAGTGTTGAGGGGAACTGAAGACCACCTGGTATGTGGAAACCTGGGGTCTGCAGTGTGGGTCATTCAGGTACAGACTGTAACCATCATAGCCCACAGAGTTCAGGTAAGATCTCTCAATCACAATGTTCATGTTTTCTGAGGAGCAGTCCACTTGACCTGAGATAGCATGGTGTTAACAAGATCATTACAGCAGCCTGAATTACTATAGGTGCAATATTACTATAGGGTTGGTTGGTTCCCCATTTCTTTCCTTATTGTAATAATTATTGGACCGATTGCAAAAAAAGTTGGACAGACATTGATGCTGCCCTGAAGGGAAAGCCACTATACATATGAAAATTTGCATAGATATGATGTCCTCCTCAGGATGAACTATAGTAACAGTGGAAGAATCAAGAGACTCTTTAAATGAGAAAAAAAAAGGTATAATCAAAGAAGCAGAGACCAAAATAGCCTGATTTATTATTTCCTGGTAAATGTACCTGAGTTTGGTTTCAAAGTGCTCATGAACTCAGCACTGAACCCTCGACCAACCACAGAACCATCAGTCTGGAAGACCACAGTCATGTAGTTGGAAGACGAGAAGAAAGAGGTCAGACTGTTGTTGCACACTTTGCCCAAATATGGTGAATTAACATATGGCCCATCATAGATTGCAATGTAGTCACAGGAGCAGCAGTTTTCCAGTCTGTTTTTAAAAGATGATAAAAGCCGTAAGTTATTCTGTTTGTTGACTTACTGAAGTGAAAGTTGAAACATAATTATAAGCCTGTATTTTTTTTATAGAAGGTCTTTATAATTGCTCTATCTATATTTCACCTAATAAGGCTGCTCATTTTTTTCTATTTACTTACTGCAGGAATGTGAATTGCAGGAAGATTCTTTGGTTGTATGCAGCCGTGAGCTGCCAGACACAGTAGATATTGTCATCATAGTAGTTCGGATAGTTAGGGCTGGAGAAACTGCCGGAGCCAAACAGATTGCCTCCACATGACCCTGTTAAATGGGAATAAGATGGCACAAGCATCACTGCAATGAACAAAACTGCTCCAGACTAATTTTGCACATTGAGGATCCTACCTGTACCTGGCTCCTCAGTTGTGACTAAGCAGTAGGCTGTTTAAAGATGGAAAATAAGTTTTTATTGGCTACTTTTTTAAACACTGTGATTAATGTTTGTTGAGCTTGCATGACAGGATACCCACAGTAGTAGTCGTGACAACAGTTGCCATAGTATTCACATGAGCTTGAGCAGGAACAGCTTCCCAGGGAACTGCCACAGTTGTAACGACATGAGGGTTGACCTGAGGAACACGAGAATCATTTCAGTAAGCTTTCTTGCCAGAGGCATTCATGATGTCTGGTTTTGCTCAGACCATTGAGGTTTTCATACCTGTGGTAGGCTCAACAATAGGCTGGCAGTAAACTAGGAGAAGAGAATAAAATAATTGCAGTTTCCTTTATGTACAAAAAGTGTTTTGATTCACCTACTGTTCATTCTATTACTGTAAAAAAAACAAAAAAACAACAACAACAAAATTTCCTGTCTATAGTCTTACCATTCAGCCAGTAGTGCACCAGTAAGAGTGACATTGCAAATGTCTAACTGAAAGACTACAAGTTTTTGACATCTGTTTGTCATACAAAGCCTCCTGCTTAAAGCTGCGGGTGTTTATGCTGAAACTGTCCATTATTCAGAACCACTTTAAGCAGTGACTGGCTGCTATTTCTGTGTCTGTCACATTTTTTTCGTCTCTTGGAACAAATGTCTGAAAATATGCAACATTAGACCAAGTTACATATTGTCAGCAATTTCTGTTGAAGATTTTGAATGATCATTTATTATTTCCTTTCTTTCATTTTTTTTTTTCATTGAATAATACTGGGATAGTGAATTAGAATATACTGGTGAGCATGAACTGTGATCACCATTTGCAAAGGCTTTCTCTTCTGAGCTTTACTTACAGTAGTAATCACTGCAGCAGCTTCCATAGTATTGACAAGAGCTCGAGCAGGAGCAGTTTCCCATGTTCCAACCACAGTTGTATCTACATGAAGGCTGTTCTGTGACAGAGAGTCAGAAAGTGTTTGAGTCATTGATGCTATATTTTATACATTTGTTTATTCATTTACATTAATTTAGTTGACAGATTTTCATACCTGTAGTGGGCATTTCATAGTGGTTGATTGGCAGTATGCTACATGAAAGAAAAAACAAAGAAGCTTGGTTTTTGAATTCATTTCTTCAAAAAGCAAACATCATGACAAACCAGCGACTGTGTTGGGTTGTGATTTTAGGGATCCCCATGTTCCTTTTCGGCCAAAATGAAGTGGGTTCAATCCTATAAAACTCAATTAAAACCAAAGTTTCCAAAAAAATCACTGGGATGAGCAGGTTCCAATGCAGGATGTTTATTAGACATATTGGTTACACAAAACACAGACAAAAAACAAACAAAAAAACCATTCAACAACAGAATTAAGACTAGGAGGGTACACACACACACACACACACACACACACACACACACACACACACACACACACACAGCAAGAAAGGAGAAAGTAGAAGAGAAAAGGAAAGAGAGAAACAAAGAAATAGAAAGATGCAGAGACAGGAAGAGAAGAGCAAGAGCAGTGGAAGAGAGAGACAAAGAGTGGGTGCATCATTTTGTAACCTAAAGACGGTAACTCTGCCCACTTGCCTTCTACCCTCTCAATTTGTCATCTCTTGAAATCTAATCACCGACCAATCACTTTTGGGCTCTACTAACAAGCTCCTCTTTCATGTGCTTAAAAAACACATATCACCAGAGTACCAAATGGTTTACAACAGCTCTGGCAAATGTCATAATGATGGAGCTTCTTCCAACTAAAACTTATGCTATAAAAACACTTTTTGGACAATACCCACTTAGCTAGAATTTATCTCCTCACTAATTCATATTACACAATCACAGGTGGGTCTGCAGAACCCAATTTCAGGGGGCCCACACTCTTGAAATAATCTAAAAGTATAACAAAGGTGATACAATGTCATGTGAACCAAAATGTACCCAGATGAGACTGAGGCCCTAAACATAAATGAGAGTGGATATAAGAGGCCTCATTTTAATCCTTCTAATCTAGAGTATATAGTGTTCATTAATTCAGTGTATGTGACCACTATAATTGACAATAAATGATATACAAATGATGGCTGTAAATACCAATATCAAAGTAATAAAAAAAATTCCCAAAAACTGTTAGAATTTAGTTCATATAAACACTGAGGAAGTTGCTTCCTTCAACTTCGAGAGAGATGCAGAACCAGTTAATACTTTTGATTTCACAGACTTGAAACTTACAGTAGTAATCACTGCAGCAGTTTCCATAGTATTGACAAGAGCTCGAGCAGGAGCAGCTACCCATGTTCCAACCACAGTTGTATCTACACGAAGGCTGTTCTATGACAACAGAGAGTCAGAAAGTGTTTTGAGTCATTGTTGAGGCTATATTTTATACATTTGTATATTCGTTTACATTTTTTAGTTGACAGATTTTCATACCTGTAGTGGGCATTTCAGTGGTCGATTGGCAGTATGCTACATGACAGAGAAAAGAGAAAAAATAGGGGGTTTTGTCATTGTTTGTTTCATCTTTTCTTTCTGTGTAAAACAAACCTCATGAAAAACCAGCTGTTCATTCTGTAACCCTGCAAAAACCAATTTATACATATTTATATAAACACTGAGGAAGCCGATTGCTTCAGCAAGAGAGGAATGCACAACCTGTCAATGCTGTTGGTTTCATTGACTCGGCACATTAGCTGGTTATTTTTGCAACACTGTAAGAATAACATTATGTCCAAGTGAGCACTGATAGATGTGATAGACTTGAAACTTACAGTAGTAATCACTGCAGCAGGTTCCATAATATTGACAAGAACTAGAGCAGGAGCAGCTTCCCAGATTCAAACCGCAGTTGTATCTACATGAAGGCTGTTCTGTGACAACAGAGAGTCAGAAAGTGTTTGAGTCATTGATGCTATAATTGACATATTTGTTTATTCATTTACATTCATTTAGTTGACAGATTTTCATACCTGTAGTGGGCATTTCAGAGGTCAACTGACAGTATGCTACGTGAAAACAAAGAAGTTTGCGTTTGTTTTTTTAAATTTCATCTTCTTTGAAGTAAACATCATGACAAACCAGCGACTGTTAGAATTTGATTCATATAAACACTGAGGAAGTTGATTCCTTCAACTTCAAGAGAGATGCAGAACCTGTAAATGCTCTTGATTTCACAGAAACTTACAATAGTAGTCATTGCAGCAGTTTCCATAGTATTCACAAGAGCTTGAGCAGGAGCAGCTTCCCTGATCCCATCCACAGTTGTAACGACATGAGGGCATAGCTATAAAACACAGGTGGACATTAGACTACAGGCTAAGCATTAAATATCAAATTCTTGATGATAAAAAAAAAAATGGATCTAAGAGTTTTGTACCTGTAAAGTCGGTCCATGCAGAGGTTGATGCGCAGTAATCTGATCATAAGAAAAAGTTTAGTTTTTAAAAAAATATATAATCAATAATATATAAATTCTCAATTCCCATGAAATATAATGAATCCTTATTTGCTTTGAAGTCTTAAAGGGACAGCTTTAAAAAAAAAAAAAAAACAGAAAATTTTCCTCCAGCCTGTAGTGCCATTTATCCATCTGGATCGTTTGGTTTGAGTTGCCCAGCTTTGGAGATGTCCACTGTGCAGATACTCCCTCCTCTTGTGCAGTATATAGTGGAAATAAATGGTAGTTGCCTATTGGGGCAGCAGCAAAGTCTCTTTCCAGAACTCATGACCAGGTTTCTCAAAAAAAAAAAAAAAGAAGTCCACAAACCTTGTTGTGGGCAATTTCATGTACATGTTCGTGTACATGAACATTTATTTATTTATTTTTTGTCTTGCATGTCAAAAGGAGCCAGTTGAGGTGTTTCAGACATCTGGTTAGGATCCTTCCTGGGCACCTCCCTTTGGAGGTGTTCCAGGCACACTCAACTGGGAGGAGACCCAAGAGTAGACCCAGCATCTACTGGAGAGATAATATTTGTCATCTGGCCTAGTAATGCCTCGGGGTCCCCCAGGAGGAGCTGGAAAGTGTAGCTGTAGAGAAGAATGTCTGGAATACCCTGCTTAACTTGCTCCCACTGTAACTGGGATAAGTGGAATCACTGAGTGAATGGCTGGTTGTTTTTTCCCCCTACCAAACTGCACCCAGCAAGTATATCATTTTGCAGAAAGAAGAGCAGATCTAGACACATAGGCAGGTGTGGTACAGTGGGAAAAGGAAATGGTTCCTGCACAAAGCTGCTCACAACAAGTTTTGTGGCTTTAATTCCCACATCATGTGTCATGAGTTCTGAAAAGAGACATTACTGCTGAGTTTTTCCTTTTTTTATTTTATTTATTTCTTTGCAATATTTATTTATTTATTTGACTTTTTGAGCACAACAAGGGAAATGCCATCTAGTTTCATTATATTCAAGACACGGCAGACATACTGCATCTCCAAATCTAGATGCATAAATCTCACTAGAGGCCAAAGAAAAAAAATGTCCCTTTCAACACAAAGACACAATGTCATGTGTCATTTTCAGGAAACCATTATACTGGAATTTGACAGACTGTTTGCTCCTGCAAGAGAGGGCTGCAGAGACTGTTAACATTGTTGATATGTAAGACTTGGCACTTACCGTTGTAGTCATAGCAACAGTCACCATAGTATTGACAAGAGCTTATGCATGAACAGCTTCCCAGCTGTCTGTCACAATTGTAGCGACATGATGACTGGAAAACTGGAAAACGGAGAGGGATAAAGTCTTAGCCAAGTATTCAAAAATCTATAAGGTGAATTTGACTGAGCTGCTGCTTTAAAAATGTTTCCTCGTGCAGATTTTTATACCTGTGACTAGCTCTGTTGTGGCTGAGCAGTAAGCTGAAACAAAGGAAAGAAACATGTTGATTAAAATCCAAGTTTTCAAAACATCTTCTTTTTTTTTCTCTTGTTTTTAGTAAATCTGAGTGTTTAATAGGTGACAGTGTGAGGCTGTGTAAGTGTAAGAAGAGCTAGAGTCTTGCAGTTGTAGTTACAGCACACCTGCAGTGCAAGGCAAAATTATTTTCATCAGAAACTGTGATCATAGTGAGCAGGGGCTTCTTCTGCTGGGCTTTGAAGGACAAAATACTTACAGTAGTAGTCATGACAACAGTTGCCATAGTTTTCACAAGAGCTACTGCAGGAACAGCTTCCCAGGTACATGCCACAGTTGAAAAGACATGAGAGCTGCTCTGGAAGACAACATATACTTTATAGCAAGCTTACTTAAAATAAAAATACATGACACCTGTACTTCATTTTCTTAATATACCTGTTGTTTCTGCTGGCCCTGGTGTTCCTGTTACTGACGTGGATGAGCAGTGATCTGTGTGATAAAGAGATTAGATTTGCAGATCTAGCTTCTACTATTTTATTTATACTTGTGTGATTTTTTTGGTTTCCCAACCTAAAGGTCAGGCCTCCTGTAAAGAGTCACAATTGAAAGGTGTCATAAAATGAACATTGGGTCAAGAACGAAGAAAAAGAAATTCCGTTCACGTTGTTTTCATTTTTTGGATACCTCTTCTGTATTTTCTTATTTGTGAAATAAGAAATCAAGGGTCAAGGTACTTAGTTTCTATACCTCTTTCCACTAAGAGTTTTTTTTCTCATTATATAATATGTAAAGCTTGTAGAACTGCCAAGAAGTATCATAAAAATACAATACACAAATAAAGTACAAGTTACTCAAAACTTTATTTTTAAATACAGGCCCTGAGGAAATTAATTTTTTTACTTTTCAGCATTGCTTACCTTCATAGTCTGGACAACAGTCCCCTCTGTATGTACAGCTTGAAGAACAAGAGCAGGATCCAACCTGGTAGCCACAGTTGTTAATGCAAGAACCTCTAGCTTCATAAAGGAGAGACAGAATTCCCATTAATGAAATCCCAGGGTTATGAGTTTTACCTTTTTAGCTTGTTTTTGTGGTTTTACTGATATTAAAATCCATAAATAAACCAGAGACGTAACACATGGTTATATGAAGTGATCATAACATGAATAACTTACACACAACTCTGTAATAAGCACGAAATCCTGAGTAGTTTACGCTGCCATCACTCCTGAATCGCACAGTTAGATAAGAACCAGTGGAATAGAAAGTAGCATTGTCGCATGTCTTCCCCAGAAGCCTGCTTCCAGTACTGGAGCCATCATAGACGTAAATGTAATCATATCCACACTCAGTGCTGTGATTAACACAAAAAAAGATCACAGCTTTGAATTAAAACCACCGTAATACAGCCAAAGTAGAGTTATTGCACACATCCTACATGTGGAAAATGTTTGCTTACTTTACATCAGACAACTCCAGCTGAATAATGGGACTGCCTGGTGTGATGTACCACACACAGTCTGAATTGCTTGGGTACGGGCTTGGATAGTTGGGGCTGTAAAAAGTGCCACTGCTGCTATACAGGTAACCACCACAGTCTTAAGAAACAGAATCATAAAAAAAAAAATTTTTTTTTTAAATAATGGAAAAATGATGATGACTGAAAGATGAAAACCGATGAGTTTATGCAGTTTTACAAGTAAACAAATGCTAATCCATCCAAGTGTGTTACAAAGAATTTAAAGAAACAGGGGCAATCTATATTTTGTGGCATTTGTAGGTGTTTGAGAGCAGAAGAGTGTGAGATTTCACTTGATACAGGATAACCAGATATCCAGAACTTCTTTATAAAATTTATATGCATATATAATATATATAAATTCATAAGAAAAATAGGCCCAGAACTATGACCTAACAGTATATGTCTTACTTTTGTAATATTCATTTTAGTACAAGGTATTTACTTGTGTGTTGCATCCTGTGTATCAGCAATGGATGGATTGAAAAAATTATGCGATTTTGAAGGCAGGTTTTAACACATTTGTTGACACATTCAAACACACAAAAAGTGTAACACAAAAGTTAGCCTCTCTAATAATCTGTTTGTAAATGGCTGTTATTTAATGCAAACTACTGGCCAAAGATATTTGAAAGTAATGATATCAAGTCCTCAGATGGGCAGGATAAGGCAACCTATGATGACATTAGGTATTTTATATTTGTGTTAATACCTTGATGAACTGTTGATGGTTCCAAAAACCATGTTGTTTGGAAGTCCTCACCACCTGATGGAATATGATTTACAGATAACAGAAATTTCACAATACAAATGTGATAGCACTGACAAGCCAAAAAGTTAAATTAAAAAAATATGCATACACATGTGCTGGAAAATCCAAAGAGAAAAACACAACAATAAAAAGAAAAGAATTTACAGTACCTTGCACTCCAGGTGTCATGAGCATACAGCAAAGGATCAAGAAAGTCCACATGGTGAATTCATTCACCTCCCAACCTGCCAGAGATGCTGAAGATCACAGCTTATATACTCAGCCGCTGACTCAGATACTTTCTACCACCTATAAAATTACTGATATCACCAAATGGTAAGTGAGATTACTCATTAATCCTGTACATGAGAAACACACACTTGGTGAACTATAATAGTGTGCAAATATTGTCCACTCTAGTTTCAGGATATGTTTTAATGTATTTGCTTAAGATATACAGCAGAATTTCATGAGGGTTTTTGGGAACACACAAATGAGCTGATTATATTAAAAAAAAAAAATAAAAAGCCCTGATCCTGTAAAGTGGCTGATCTCTGATTAGCTTGAATGCTGTTGCATCAGCTGCACACTTAAAAAAATTTTCAGCCTAATAGAAAGTACAATTTAAATGCAATTTTGGTTTTCATTTGATGTTAAAGTATGAAAAATAAAAATAAACCAAAGTTTATAAGTTTTTAGGCTCATTCTGGAGGCCCCACTGCCATTTGTGAAGGTTTTCTTATTCTGTGAAAACTGCTTTAGAACAACTTCAATAACATTAGTGTTTACCAGATCATTGTTATAAGGCTGCTATACAGATGTGATTCGGAGGAAGGAAATGATCAGTTCATTCAGACTGTGAATAGACTTTTTTACAGTGCTGTCAGATTGACCACTTTAAAGCTGTTGATAGATTAAGGAGCTTTTCTCACTTTAGGACATCCTAGTCAGAGGCCTGAACCACCTCAACTGGCACCTTTCAATGTGGGGGAGTAGTAGCTCTACTCCGAGCCCCTCTTTAATGACTGCACTCTTCACCCTATCTCTAAAGGAGAGGCCACCCTTTGAAGAAAGCTCATTTCCACCTCTTGTATCCACAATCTCATTGTGTTAGTCACTACCCAAAGCTCTTAACCATAGATGAGGTTAGGGGCATAGATCAACTGGTAAATTGATAGTTTTGCTTTTACGCTCAGCTCTCTCATCACTGCAATGGACTTGTTCAGCGCCCAAAACACTGCAGCTGTGGCCCCAATCCATCTGTCAATCTCCTGCTTCCCTCTTCCCTAACTCATGAACAAGACCCCAAGATAGTTAAACTCCTCTAATCAGGGCAGCAACTTATCCCTTATCTGGAGTGGGAACTCCACTCTTTTCTGGCTGAGAACCATGGCCTCAGACTTGGAGGGGCTAATTCTCATACCCACTGCTTCACAGTCAGTGTGAGCTGGAAGCCACCAGCTGATGAAGCCAACAGGACCACATCATCCACAAAAAAGCAGAGATGAGATTCTGAGGCCACCAAGGCAAAAGCCTTCCACCACTTGGCTACACCTAGAATTTCTGTCCATAAAAATTATGAAAAGAATCAGGAACTAAGGATAGCCCTAGTGGAGTACAACACCCACTGGAAACAAGTCCAACTTATTGCCAGCAATGTGGGCCAAGCTTTTGGTGCAGTTGTATAGGGACTGAATGGCTCGTAACAATGGGCCAGACAACCCATACTCCCACAGCACCCCCCCACAGGATACTTTGAGGTACATGGTTGAATGCCTTCAACAAGTTCACAAAACACATGTAAACTGGATGGGTTAACTCCCACACACATTTGAATATCCTTGAGAGGATAAAGACCTGGTCCAGCATTTCATAGCCAGGACAAAAACCACATAGTTTTTCAGATTCCTCCTGAATCTGAGTTTTGACTAACAGATAAATTCTCCCTTCCAGCACCCTGTCATTCGCGTTCCCAGGGAGGCTGAGGAGTGTGATCCCCCTATAATTGGAGCACACCATCCAGTCCCCCTTCTTGAAGATGGGAACTACCACTGCAGTCTGCCAATCCGGAGTCACCACCCCAGATCTCCATGTGACATTATAGAGGAATGTCAATCAAAGGAGCCCTACAGCATCCATAGTCTTCAGGAACTCAGGGCAAATGTCATCCATCCCAGGGGCCCTGCTACCTAGGAGCTGTTTAACTGCCTCAGTGACCTCACCCCCATTGATGGGTAAGTCATCACCCTCATCCCCAGACCCTGATTCCTCTACAGAAGACGTGTCGATTAAGGAGGTCCTCAAAGTATTCCTTCTATATCCTCAGTTGAAGTCAGCAGCAATCCAACTGCACTACCCAGAGCACAGCTTTTCCCTCCTGAGATGCCTGACAGTTTGCCAGAATTGTTTTGAGGTAGTCTGAAGGTCTTTTCCTGCGGCCTCACCAAACTCCTCCTACACAAGTCAGTTTTTGCTTCGACCACCACCCGAGCTGCATTCTGCTTGATTGGGTTCAGATCAGGCAGACCGTTCCTCCTCTTGAGGTCTCACTGTTGTCACCCATGTGAGCATTTAAGTCCCCCAGTAGGACAACAGTGTCACCAGATGGAGCACCCATGAGCACCCCACCCAACAACTCCAAGAAGACTGGGTGCTCTCAACTGTTGTTTGGCACATAAGCACAAATGACAGTCAGGAGCCATTCTGTGACCCGAAGGGACAGGAAAACAATCCTCTTATCCACCAGTAAAAACTCCAGTGTATAGGCAGCAAGCCGAGGGGATACAAGGATACCCACCCCAGCCTGCCGCCTCCAGACAGCCCAACCCCTTTCCAGGAGACTGGTTCCAGAGCCCAGGCCATGCATTGAGGTGAGCTCGACTATATCTAGCTGGTATCTCTCAACCTCATGCACTAGCTCAGGCTCCTTCCCCATCAGAGAGGTGACATTCCATGTCCCAATAGCCAGCCTTGATAGCTGGGATTGGTCCGCCATGGCCTCCACCCCTTGGCCGCCTCTGGACACACACTACACCTGATCCCTATGGAGCCTCCTGCGAGTGCTGGGCCTACAAGGAGGATGAGCCCATGTCTCCTCTTTGGGCTGCACTCGGGTCCCAAGGGCTAATGCCCAGCCACCAGGTGTTCTCCCTCAAGCACCCTCCCTGGGCCTGACTCCAAGTTGGGGCCCCAGTATCCTTATCCCGGGCAGGCTAAACTGTTCCCTTGATCTTCCTCTAATAAGGGTCGTGCACCTCTGCTGTCCAAACTGAAAACCACTTGGGTGGTTAATGAAATTTTGTCTATTTGTATATAGTTCAGTTTGTGAACTGTAATTATTAATATTGATTGTCTTTGAGTAACACTTCACAGAAAGAAGGTCTTGGGTTATGTAAAGGGTTTTGAAAAGGACATCTTGTGGCCTGTCCAAGATGTATCACTCTTGCCTGATGACAGCTGAGATAAGGCTCTGGCACCCCACAACCCTGAACTGGATAAGTGTAAGAAAATGGATGGATTGCCTAATGTCCTAATGTCGCCTAAGACAGCCTGTTGTATTGTTCAAGAAGATGCATCCTACTGCCAAAGCTTTATGTTATATATATTTTTCCCCATAAAATAAGAATACTGGTCAATATATTAATGTTAAACACCTTTTATATTGTGAGAATTTTGATCAGGATATGTAATGTACACATTAAACAAACATATAGGGTTGCTTTCTTTCACCTGTGCAATATCTTTAAAATTAGAAACATCCTGTCTCAGAGAGATGCAGAAAAATTAGTTCATATATTCATTAGTTCTAGGCTGGGCTATTGTAATTCATTATGATCAGGACAGGTTGTTTCAAAAGTTCTGTAAAAAAGCCTCTAGTTATTTCAAAATGCTGCAGGTACAGGTGTAGACTGTTCCCTGCACTAACAGCGACACGAAGAGATATCAAATTTTTCCCTTACTGGCTTCTCTTCATTTATTCCCTATTAAATATGGAGTTGAATTTAACATCCTTCTCTTCACATAAAAAGTCTTAAATGATCAGGCCCCATCATATCTTGCTATCATATTATCCCAACAGAGCACTTTGCTTTAACACCGCAGGCTCACTTGTGGTTCCTATGGTTTCTATGTAGAATGGAAATCAGCTTTCAGGCCCCTCTTTTCTGGAACAAGTTTCCAGTTCAGACTTGGGAGAGAGACACCGTGTCTATTTTTAAGATTCGACTTAAAACTTTCCTTTATGATAATGTTCACAGTTCATAATCAGGGCTGGATCAGGTGACCCTGAACCACCCCATAGTTATGCTGTAATAGGCCTAGGCTGCTGAGGTTCTTCCCATGATGCACTAAGCATTTCAACTCACTCTCCATGTGTTTATACACACTATTGCATTTAATCATTAGTCTCCCATCTTTTGTCCTGATTGACTCTCTTTGGTCTCTTTTCCCTCAACCTACTTCAAAATATCCAAAACGTTTGTATAAACCCCCAACTTGTCACAGCAGATGGCTGCCCCTCTCTGAGCCTGGTTCTGCTGGAGGTTCTTGATGTTAAAAGTTTTCTTTTCCTTCCAACCGTCGCCAAGTGCTTGCTCACAAGGGTTGATCTTATTGTTGGTGTTTTTGCCCTATTATTGTAGGGTCTTAACCCTAAAGTATAAAGCACGTTGAGATGACTGTTGTTGTGAAATGGTGCTATATAAATAAAACTGAAGTAAACTGAAAATGTAATTGATATGTTATGGAGACAATTACAAGTTCAAAATCCAGAAAAATAGAAGCTCTGGGCATCCATTAACAAACTAAAGCAGAAATCCAAATCAATCAAAAGCCTAGAAAAGACACCTGAAATTTTCTATTAGTTTAACAATAATAACAGATGCAACAATCCTTCTGTCAACCTTACATAAAGTGAAAGGTAAACTAAAGTTTCTCTTCCCCTCAGTTATTATTCTTGTAACAATGTTTGTTAAAGATAAAAGCAGGAGTGTAAAACACTTGAGCTGATAATGTTTCACTTTCTGGTGAGAAAATATAGTGTGCCATGTCCTGTTGAATCAGGTGTGAGCATGATGAACTTTATGTTCTATAATCATAGTTGTCAATTATATAAAACATGATGCACTTTTCCTCATAAAGAACTATTTGAACATTTGAAAAATGTTTGCTTTTTTCCCATAACCGACAGGGTTTTTATACTAATAAATCCACTGGTAACATCCTTAAGACTCATTAAGATGTTAGTGAGATGCAGAGTTAGTATTTGCTCACTTAAAGTGGCTTTGTGAGCATTATGGAAGTTTAAAACAGGAAATTTGCAGTAACATGGAATGAATAATGTGAGTAATATGAAGATAAAGTGAAGATGAAACACTGTAAGATTAGTAGCACAGGAAAATAACAGTAAAAATGAAAAGAAAAAAAGGAAATCTCATTATTCTTAAAAAAAATCCTGATCTCAGGGTTTAATCAGAATTTGAGACTTGTTTACTTGATTCTTGCTTGACCCCCAGGTTGAGCAAAAATCCAAAGAACATGCGTAATCAATACAGAACACACACACACACACACACACACACCCATGTGCAATATGGTGACTTTTCAGTGAGTCACTCTGGAAAGATGGCAATCAAAACCAAGACTTGTTCTCCCTCTGCTTCCCACTTCTTTGTCAGAGTTGATCTCTCCTTTTCACCCCATTCAGAATTTTGGTTGCATCATTCTCCTAAAGTCATCATATAGAGGGGCACTGGGTGGTCCCCAAGGTCAGACCTATTTATCTATTTAAGCTCTGTCTGTATAAAGCCGGATGTGAGTCATGACAGCAGAGCCCCTGACTGACTCAGTGAGATTCTGGTTAATTAGTAACCAGAGTGGGAGCACACAGCTGGCCAGCTGGGTTAAAGTAAGGGTGCAGAGGAGTCAGGACCTCACTCAGCACCTCATTCAGCAGCAGCAACAGCAGAACCATCTGGTAAGAGCAATTTTTCAGTTGTGTGGTAATTTGAACTGTTTAAGACGAGGAGAGATTTTTTCAGAGTCCTATGCTGAATTGAACCAACCTGTTAATGTGTTGGAAAGCAAGAATATTTAAATGTTTTAAAGGTGTAAAAGGTGTAGACTGTTTCATTTGTAATTACATCTGAATTGAAGCTTATCTACTTAAGTAGAACATTAATTTCTGCAGTTTTATGAAACAGATAATGTAAAGAAATATATTCAAAAATTCTGGAACCTCATAGAACACATGAGTAATTGTGAAGTAGCCTCTTTCTTTTTTTTTTTTAGCTCTGTAATAGAGTCAGCGGGTGCACAGTAGGTTGTTTGTGTATAGGGACATTTTGAGTGCACTTGTTTTATTGATCAGGGACCAAGTCCATGTCCTGTGGTACATGTCCTAATAGATGAAAATCTATTGTTTGCTTGCCCCCACTAAGAGTCCATCAGGCCACATTTTTGCACGTTCAAGTCAAAGGATAAAGTCCTATTTTTGCATACGAGTGCACCTACTAAAGTTACTCTGCTTCAAAGCCTTGTAGACTAATCCTTCAAAGTGTTACTGAAAATCGTCAGTTAAATTTAGATAAGTGTCGTAAATAACCCACAGAAAAAAAATCTAAACTATCCCAAAAAAGTTTTCAGAAATTGACCTAAGCATATATTGTTATTCTAATTCTTAATGTAATGCAGCTTTGAAAGTTTGTTTTGCTCTTCTATTGATTCATTTGTTCTATGTATGTGGGTTTTTTTTGTAGGGTTATCATATGTTTGACATATAATGACAATAAAGCTATTATATTCTATTCTATAACAAACACAATAACAAGCCTGATTTAAATTATGACAATAATTTCAACAAGTAAATTTGTTTAAGCACACTTAGTTGATGCTTCCCATCTTAAGACTAATTTTATGGAATCCCAAATTTCCCATCTTATTGTGGGTCAGTGAGGGCACACACAGATACACATAAATGAGTCTTCATTATCTATGCAACCTCTGCTGCTGAGAGTAATGTCTGAGAATACGCAACTGAACCAAGTAGGTATGGATAACA
>JAMQGT020007681.1:0-12335 GCA_024447675.2 Pterophyllum scalare | reverse complement strand
CATATGTACACACTAATGGTCAGCTTTATTTCAATCTTCGGTCATCGGTCATGGCATTAAACCGCAACCACTTAAACCTCTGTCAACTTCATTTAAAGTTTTTATCTAAATTGAAAAAAAAAGTTTGCTTACATACCTCAATGTGCTTTCTCAGGTTGGATGGTGAGTTCTTAAATGCAGAAATATAGTTTGTTCATGGTAAACACAGAAAACATTTAAACTGATACAAATAATTTTTGAGTCCTGAAATCTCAAACATCGAGCTGAGATATGGCCATGGGTGCGGTGGTTTCTCCGTTTGACTTTCTCCAACCGTCTCCATTGCTGATTTCTGTTTGAATTAAAGCGGGAGCTCAGCTCAAGTCGACTATGGCGTAATTCCAAATCCCAGGTATGAGCGGAGACTGTGATTGGTTTCCCTTCTTGTGATGAGCATTGCATGTGGCCAATTGCATTTCAGTAAAGAAAAACAGTAACAGCGGACTACAAAGTTATGCTGAGTCGAAAGGAATGAGTAACGACAAGCTTCCTAGAAATGTAGTGGAGTTGAAAGTACAATATTTGTCTTTGAAATGTAGTGGAGTGAAAGTCAGAAGTTCACCAAAAAATAAATACTCAAGTAAGTAAAAATACTCAAAAAATGTACCTAAGTACAGCACTCAAGTAAATGTACTCCGTTACTGTCCACCACTGGAGTTAACATACTATTGTCCATTAGTTACTGCATTTTTTTCCATGGATCTCGTAGATGAGGGGGCTACAGAATATGAATCCTTCTTTTTTTTAACGATTGGTAACTTAACTTCATAGTGAGCATGCTGATATATTTCTGTAGAGTACAGAAACTATTCTACCTGCGTACAAATGCGCAAAACCCACATGCTCCAGAGATTGTGACAGGGAAGACCTCATTTGTAAACACATTATAAAGTTAATTGCACACTGCATGTCAATTGGGCTGCCGAATCCTTGCGGTTTTGTTCCCCTGATTTGCCATCACAACTGTCTGATTCCAAAACCAATGTGCTTGTAATGACTCAGAGTCCCATATGGGCACCAGCGAGATTCCATCTCATCTGGTTTCAGGTACAGTGTGTCTTCAGCTTAAATTAGGACTCCATGGGGAAAGTAAAAGATCACCTCCTAGTTTATGTTCTGTTTCTCTACCTCTCATTTTCTTGATTACCTTTCTGAAACCCTGTCGGTAGTTTGGCTTTAACACTTTTTGTTTCAATTCCACTCACTGTGGACTTCTGTTTAAAGTGTTTGAAAGGGTTGGGTGGCTAGGGAGAACGAGTGGGAGAGATGTGCTGCTGTATTGCACAAAACACTTGTTATATAATGTTTAATCACATGCACTGTCTATTTCATTGAAAATGAATTGGCTGCTGTGTAAAATTATCGTCTGCTTAAAATTCTCACTTGCAAAAATTCACCTCCTTTGGTGATACTGCTCGGGGCAGGTTAGACGACTGCACCATATCAGAATAATGTCATGAACCCCATCAGTAGCCATATTAATGCTGCCAGAAGGTTCAGCTGTGACAGCTGTTGAGAGCCGTTGCTGCAGGCAACATTGTGAAGAGAGCTGATGAAGGCTTGCCTTTTGCATTGAAATGATAGGAAAGCCACCCCCAGGTTGACTAACCTTTTACTTCTCTCCCTACGCAAACCAACAGTTCTTCATCTTTCAGTCAGTCAGTTGGTTTATCTTACTTATTTGTGCGACTGTTTCGCTGTCACATCTTTCAGTTTTTATCATTCCATCTTATCTGTTTGTCCTATCATCTCCTTCTCTTCAGCAGCTGTGTACCAGAGATTACATGCCTCTCAGCTCTGAGCACAAACAACTGCTTGTTGTCCTATAGTTTATTGGTGCTTCTGACTGAGTACACAAGACTGTATTCAGTTTCGCTGCTCACATTGATCTAGGCAGGAAGGAAAGCTCATGCAGCTTGAAAATTATGTTTGATTTCCCCTTTTTCCTGTTTGATTTCAGCCTTAGAGTTGTTGAGATCTACCTTCAATCATGATGCATTGATTAGATGTGTCTTTGCATGTCCATAAGCTTGTTTATGGGGTACTCAACTTTGGAGTTGAGTGGGACTTGGGTTTTTTCAGGCTTGGCACTGAAACTACAGTGAGAAGGCTGGTGATTTCTGTGCTGGCACCATTAATTTGGCAGTAAGCTGGCCTGTAGAAAAGAGCATGAAAAAGATGCACTGACTAGTGCCCGATTGATATTATGAGCCAGTATTGGCGGTTTGCTGATCTGTCCATAGCAGCATTTATAGCAGCCAATAAATAAAAATTTAAAAGGCAAATAACAACCATGTTATAAGTGTTAATTTTGCACAGTTTGTCCACAAGAGGAAACTCTGCAACTTCCCTGTTGGCAACGCATGTTTGAAACACTAAAAAAACCAGCAACCAGTTGATCCTGGCAGTCGGGCAGAATGTAAACAAATAAATAACCACACATAGTTAATGTTAGGGATATCAGTAATGTTTGTGAAAGAAAAAAAAATTCAGCCTATGTATCGAATTATTGGCTTTTTAAATCACCGAATATCTGTATCACTTAACGAGAAAACTAACATACCAAGACATTCTTAACTTCATCAAGCAAATGATCACATCTACAGATTTATAGTACTACTGTAGTACTACTGATGATTTTACAACACTAAATACTGTCCAACTCATTTTTCAGACTCTTCATATCTGTCTACCAGTGGCAATCCTTAAGCTTGTGTTGTTTTTGTGGTTCGTTACACTGGCTTGGCACAGCCAACACTTTCAAGTTATATGTCATGACCCCCCCCACACACACACACACACACACACAAACTCTGCATACTTGAACCCAGTCATTAGTTCTGAGTCTCTCATGAGGGCACGTCATTGTCCGTGCTGGTCTCTTTGTTTTGGCCTCCTGTCTCACTCTGTTAATGGTGCAATAATCCAGAGGGGAGTGCCATATGACAAGGATTGTAGATCATAATTAAGCACCCTGGTGTTACTGTTTATACTGTAGCTGTCAAGATATTGCAAGAATTGACCTTTTGTTGGAGATTTGGTTGAACGCGCACACACACTTTATTGATAGGCACAGCTGCAGGTCATGCTCCTCCGCTGTGATGAGGAGACAGTATATTCTCCCCCGGATACAGTAACACAGATTCCTGTCTGAAATGTCTTGTCAACTTCTGCCAACCCGTCATCACATCTCCCACTGTGACGCACATGGTGATAAACAAAATTCTGCACTTCAGTTTAAATCTTTTGATTTGTATTCTACAATATCTCTACTCCCAACACCAGCTCCACACACTTTAACTCTTTTTATACATTTTAAGAATGGTGGATTCTCATATTAGATTTGGCCAAAGTTTCAAATGATGAGATCAGCATATGTACGATAATCTCTTTGAGCCAAAAGTTCAGGCTTCCAACTGCTCAAAACAATTATTTTCACTGAAGTTTTACTAGCTTTGATTCTCTGTATGATATCAATGAGCAGATATCTGTAATCACAGCACACTGAATCCCCACTTTTCAAATCTTTAGTTTGTGAGGAGCAGCCAACAGAGGAAAGCTGGTTTAAATATAGGGTAGGCTTAACAGGAGGGGAGCTACATGTTTTTTCCTTTTGTTAAATGGATAAATTGATGGCCAGCACTAAGGTCCAGTATAATATAAATAAGGATTATTTTGAGATATGAATCATGTAAACCGACTGTAGTTGGGTCTAAGAATATAGAGCTGGAAACAAGCATAATAGGTCCTCTTTAATTCGTGTCTAGCTTTCTGAGCCAAAGCGTGTCAAGCAAAGCTTTTTCTTCCTCTAACATGGTGGTTTTGTTATCCCAAAGAAGGTGAAGAGACCAGTAGCTGTGGGAAAAGAAGTTGTCATAGATGGGCTTAGAGAGGCTGGGCAATGTCACACAAAATAAATTAAGGCCCTAATTCCATTTGACATTCATCTAATGAGAACCAAATTTCAAGTATTAGAGTGACAAAGAGGTGCAATAGGATCCACTTGACAGTAATTGCCTGGCAGCCAGTCCATTCCACTTGTCCATAAATCTCTATGGAATGGATTGGAGAGGAGTAAGCAGTCAATCACAATAGATTGAGACACTTCAACTGAGAGATCGCTTTTCAGCTCCCAGCGTGAAGCTTCCTTCATGACAAGCATTATTACAGAATTGCAAAGTTGTCAGAGTTTTCTGAACCTTTCAGTTTGTGGATATTTTTTTTTCTGGGGAATATCATTTAAAAGTTATCATGCTCTTTTCTCTTCAGACATAAGTTATCATTTTTACCAGTTATGTTTAATCACCTGAAAGGCTTGCAAGCTGAACTTGCAAAATTTGCTGTTGGTTCAAAAGGCCAAAGGCAAAATTCTCCAATCCAGGGTTGTGTGGGGGCTTTCTCAACAGTCATACACCCTTGCCAGTCCATCACAGGGTAAACACAGAGAGACATACACCCTACATAATGATGGGAATTGATAAGGATTTAGCAATTCCGATTCCATTATCGATATCACTTATCGATTTGATTTCTTATTGATTCTCATTGGGTTAGTGAATAAAATATACCACAAATGGGTTGGTTTGCATGAACTCTTTTTAATGTAAAGTTGAACAAAATTAAAACTGGTATAAAAAAATAAGAATTCCTCTTTCAAAATTAAATTAATATTTTAACGTAAAATACAACTGCAAGGTATGCAAGATCCAGCCTCTGAACCAGCCAGACTCTGGCAGTCCTCATCAACTAAATATGACAGGAGATGAAGATTATGCATACAATATAATAAAAGCAGTACAGCAAAACAGGGTTGCAACTATCAATTATTCCACTGATTAATTGAGTGATCGGATTAGAAATACTTTTTTTGTATTAGCAATTCATCTGCATATTTTAACTTCCATACTGCAGTTTTTTGGTATGTGAACCAAACAGCGGTGGATGGAGCAGCTACAAAGAATCGATAAGCGGAATCGTTAAGCAAGCAGACTAACGATTTCAAGGAATTGAATTACTGGGAGCCGGTTCTCTACAAGAACTGGTTCTCCATTCCCATCCCTAACCCTACAGCCAATTTAGACTCACCATTTTACCTAACATGCATGTCTTTGGACTGTGGGAGGAAACCAGAGTAACTGGAGGGATCCCATTCAGACACAGGGAAAAAATGCAAACTCCACACAGAAAGGCCAGACTGGCTGGGAAATTTCAACGCGGGACGTTCCTACCATGAGTTGACAGTGCCAACCCTTCAGATGCCAAGATTTTGCAGATTTTAGGTTTTCAATCACAGTTGTAACAAGGAAGTAAATGTTTTTGGGTTTTGAATTTGTTTTTGTTTAGTGAGAGATATCTTCTCGGGGTCTGTAGCTGTGGATACACAGCGTCTCCAGTACCCACCACAAAATTAGCTTAGAACCAAAATTGTGCTACTCAATAAATCATCCAATGGGACATGTAGGGAAACCTAATAATCAAATAGATTATCCACCAGAGCTGGGCCCTGATCCAGAAAACCAGAGAATTTGTTGAGCCAAGTGAAATCCTTTGCCTGCAGTCCATGCTGTGGCTATATCTTAGAAATGAGGGAGCCAATAGCTATTATTTGTTTCTGTGGTGCACACTTGCTGTAGGGTTGCTTGGAAACGGCTAGAACAAAGCACTTGGATGATTTATTTATTTATCTATTCATTTATTTTGCGTTCAATAGTAAGGGTGCAACATTAAGTTGAAATTGCAAGTATGAGGTAAGTGGAGGCTGGTAAAATGTTTCCTCTGGCAAAATGCAGCATTCTTTCTGAGAAGAACTCTTCATCCTGGTCAATAGAAAGCTTTATTGGCACTTGACCCTCTAAGGCATTTTAGACAGTGAGTGATATGTCCCACATGGATATCATAAACAGCAGGATCTCCACAACACATATACACACACACACACACACACACACACAAACATATGTAGACACAATTGTTTGTCATCATTAAGAATACTTTTCAGTTGGTTAAATATCTTAGCCCTCTCATCTTTGATCTTTTAGAAGAAAAACACCAGGGACTGAAAGTCATCCAGCTTCTCCCGCATTACTGTTTTTCTCAAAACTTTGCTTTTTATCAGATTTCTCTCCCTGGATGTTCCATTTTTATAAGTTTTCTTGTCATTGCTCAATATCCAATCATTACACAACCTTGCCTGACTTTGATGCTCGATGTCTTCATATTTAACGGTTTTGTTGGCCCACATGGGGAAACAATTAGGATATTAGTACCTCGCAGGCAGAAGCAAAACTTTTTTCCTGTTTGCCTCTGCAGAGAATACTAAGGTCCTCAAGAATGGTGGAGATTTAGGCAATCTGTTTTTTTTTTTTCTTGACTAGTGGATGTTAGTTCAGTCAGTTCAGTGTCATTATCATAACTTTGACGTTTACGCTTTAGCTTCAGCAACAGGAGTCTTTTCATTTTGTACTTTTGCAAGAAACCTTTGAAACCTTTGGAATTTCTAGGACTTTATTCTCAATGCAAAATGTAATGATTGGCAGATCATTTAAACTTAAGCTATACTTATTGAAAAAGTGCAAAGAACATATTGAATGTTGAAACAGTGGGTTTTTTGGAGAAATTATACTCATCTTGAATTTCATTTAATGAAGAGCAGGTGTGTTTGAAATGTTACGCTACTAAGATGCAATAACTGGTAAAACTGTGGTTCTGCGGTGTGCGAATTGATGATTATTTTCATGTTATGAGTTTTTCTAGGGTTTTTTTTTTTTTGGTGTGTATGTGCATGTATTTTTCCTATCCAGTCTTGAATTTGATACCAACTTTTGTAAGTTTTTGTGAACTGAGGAGATAAACTGCTCCTTGATGTAGGATTTCAGCTGCTTTACTCTTCGACCTCTGTTAGATACTTTGCTTTTTAGCACTAGCAACACCAAGTTTTATTAAATTGCAAAGATTTGTTAGTATTTTGCTGTTGCCCTCCTCAGGTTTGTTTGGACCTCTTGGAACTGCAAGTGGAGCTCTTGTTGCTCATTCCAGGGAAAGCAGTAAAACTCCCGAATTTCTTCCATCTGTAGACCACTTGTCTTACTGTAGAATGATGAATACTCTTCAGATTTGTGTATCTTTGTCTTCAGTAATAGGAAAGTGAAGATGAAAACATGCAATTTTTAAGGCCTCAATTTTGGCTTTGGGAAATCATATAGTGCCTGTACCAAATTGATGTTTGAGTAAAAAAAAAATACATCTTTAGTTAATAAGAATCATATCAACATCTCATAAGTCAAAGGTTTGAATTACTTAAGTATGCTTCGCCTTTTTCTTTTGTTAAGATTTATCCCGGGACAAACTAACAAAAGGAAAAAAGTGTCTGTCAGAGGGAAGTTTTTTCCTCATCGTTTAGTGTAAGAGGTTTTAAAATGCTTCATTAACTCAAGGCCACTTCAGAGTGCCCGTGCCAGACAGATAATTAAAACACGGTGAGCTCACAAAGAAAGGAATTGTTCTCTCCCTCCAGTCCTGCTTTTTGGCCCCATTGTGTTGCTTGAGATTATATTCAGCATTGAGACACTCACTTAGATATTTCTTTTTTTTCTATAACACTGAAGAATTAAGATTTTTGTTCACATCTCACTTGTGAATTTTAATTATTTTAGGTGTAGACTCAGTAAATTATATAAAGTGTTCTGCTGGGCTGGTGGTAATGAAAGGGCTCACCTACTGCTGATTATCCATGCTGTGATAGAGCATCTTTAATGACGCTGTTAGAAATTAAAGCTAAAAATCATGAGTGAATGTTGTTTTCAAATAAGAATGTGAATGTGGATTTCTAATGAGAGCTGCCAGCTCATTGTAACCTTACTCATGCCCACATTGTCATGTCCACATACTAAGTTCAAAACAGATGGTTTGAGTTTCTTGTAAACATTTTAAAAGAAAGTTTATTTCAAACTGTTAAACTAAGTAAAAGATGACTGAGAGTTAATTCTTGTTGCATGAGCAGTGTTGGCTCCAACACATCTTACTGTAATCTCTGTTTGTGTGTTTGTTTCTTTGTCTGCCAACTCCTCCTTCATGATCAGGAGCTGAGTAACCAAACTTGGCACACAGGTACATCTTAGGTCCTTGAAGGTCCACATCTATATCAGATAAGTGAAATGAAGTTTATAGGATTTACAGAAAGTGTGCAATAATTATTTAAACAAAATTAGGCAGGTGCATAAGTTTAGGCAACATTCCAGAGTGACACGTAAGACTGTGACATGCTGCTGAGTATATTGGCGGTGTGGTTGGTAATCTCAGAATCTCATGTGTTTCCTTACTTTCTTTTGTTGGTTGACCGAGTTCACATTTCCTTCAGGTGGAAGTCCAGAGGAGTTCTTAATTATTTTGTTATCAACAAAGACCTCATGCTGCAGTTGTCCTGATTAAACTTATTTAAATAATTGCTTAGATTGCCCAAACTGTTAGATGAAAATATTCAGCGCTCATTAATCAAACAGCCTGTTCATGTACAGTAGATTAATTTAATTGAGCTGAAGAATGTGTATTGAATAACTTTCTCAGAAGTTAATTTGAAAAAATTCCAGCTCCTTTTTTTTTTTTGCTCTTTTTGTTGTTAAGAATAAGCTCTACATTTTGCAGCTGAGATCATAAGTGGAGTCCTTATTGTTTCTTTACATCAGTGCTGAAGATTGTATGCTTCTTTAGTTTACTTCTATTAAGAAATCTTTGCCTATTACATGCTGTGGTTTTACAAATATTGCTATTCTAAGGAATATTTGTTAAAACTTTGAATAACATTTCACTTTTTCTTGTATACACAACAGCACACCAATAAATTATTTGACATGGAATAGATGCTTTAAATGTTTGGTGAGGATTTGCATGCAGATGACAGATTGTGCCTTTGGTAAGTCATTCACATTCCAGTGTTTGTGAGCAGTGTTGTAAGATGAGTCATGTAAGTCTGCATCTCTACAGCTGCCTGATATGTAGGCAACCTAATTGTAGATGGCAGGGCTGGTTCTAGCCTGCCGCGTTAGGGTGGGCACCTAGAAATAATAAGTGAATAACTTGAGCAAGACAAAGACCTGAAGTTAGAGCAGCCGACAAGTATCCCACGGGTTGCTGGTTTCAGTCCCTGACAAAAAAATAAGCATAATATGTAAAATCTTGACTAAACTAATCTTTAGAACAGTAATTTGTTCCAGCCGGCCTGTAGCAGCTCTGTGATAGTTTCTCACAGGCTGAAAGAACAGCAATCCCTGCAGGAATCTGCACATTTATTCTCTAAAAGAGCAGCATAGATTATTTTGGAGTCTGGAGAGAGGCAGACTCCATAAAAGGAAATGAGAATATGATGACATTTTAACACCATAACACATCAAATTGAAAAGCTAATGCATGCACGCAGGTTCTTCCCTCAGCATCCTGCAGCTATTTAGAAAAATTACAAATAAGGGAAAATCTCAGACACATATAACGAAAGCAGTGACAGTGACAGTGACGAGCAGTACAGGTGAGTCATTTTATGTCCTTATGTTAAACATGTTAGCATGCAACCAGCATAAAAGCTGCTCCAACTGGTAAGCAAGAACTATAAAATGGAATAAAAATGCCATAAACAACAGACTGACTCATTTGCACAATTTAGTTTGATATCCATTAGAGTATGTGATTTATGTATTTTTTAATGGAGCAGGGTCATTTGTGTGTACTTGCTGCCCTGATCTGAGTACATACTTGAACTTCTTTACATGTTTTAGTGGACAGCGATCCTGTCTGCTTCATCTGCATTACATTTGTATGTATTACAGATCATGTTAAGAGGACATGTAGTGTGAGACTTTGCAAGCTTTTGGGTGACCACACGGCCAAAAGTTAGTATGGTCATATGTTCTGTGGCTCTTTTGATATTGGCTGAACAAAACAAAAAATATTTTTCTTAAAGTCTGATTGGGTGGGCAAGACACCCTTCTGATGGGCTCAGCCCACCCCTGCCATAGTTATTGTAGAGCTGGCCCACTGTGTAGATGGAGTGATTATTGTGACAAAATGGTCTAGACTTTCAGTGGAAATAACTTTCCATGCTGCATTTTTCTTTTATTGTTTGCCAGCGCTTCCTGCTCTGATTGATGATATATTTGCTTCCTGTGTTCCAGTTTCCAGGTTAAACAGTCAGATCTCAGCAGTCATTTACATCCATACTCTTCAGATGAATGTCTTCACACTGAAAGATGAAAACAACCATATCCAAACTTATGTCAGCTGAATAGAAAGAAAGCTGCCTCAGGAAGTGTAAAAATGTCCTCTGTAAAGTCATGTGCTTTGTGAAAAGCTTCTCAGTGAACAGTGTGTACTCAGCCTTTGGCTCTGACTGTAAGACTGCTGTGACAACTGCAGTAAATGCAATTTCAGGCTTTCACAGCAGAGCTGCTTTACCAGTTCTTGGATCCTCGCAACACTTTTTTTTTTTTTTTTTTCAGAGGGAATAATTCAAATAGTTTTTATAATTAACTTAATGCAGCATCTCACAACTGGCAAGCAGCAGATGTGTGTTCATTTTTTATTTGTCTGACCTTTGCTCGTCTCTTTCTCATAGTGAAGGAGGAGACAAAGAATAATGTATTATTTATCCTTCAAGAAAAAACTTCATCTTGTGGCTTGTAACTTTATTTAGTATAGAATAACTCCAGGTAACACGAAAGGATAAATGTATATTTTCAATAAATAATTACGTCCGCGAGGTGGTTCTGTTTTTGGCAGGGTGTGTGTGTGTGTGTGTGTGTGTCTGCGCCTGTCATTCTATGTGCAAACTCGATAACTTGAAAAGTTTTAAATGAATTCTGATAAAACTTTGTAGGGGTGTAGAGTGGGGTCATTTTGACAGTCAGGTAAAATTTGACTTTCATTCACCAAGGTCTTCAAGGTCAACTTAATGATTTATTGATGAGATTAAAAGCCTTGTGACTTAAAACTATGATTATACAAGTGTTGGTGGGTATTCTCAACATGAGAAAGTACTGTATAAAGATTTAAAATATATCACATTTGGCCTCTGACCTTCAGATCAATCTACTGACCTTGAAGGAGCAAAGTACTTTGCACTTGTTTTTACTGCAATACAAACTTCTTAAAGTATGTTAAAAAAACGCAAAGAAAAAAAACAAAAGAAAATACAGAACGTACAACACTATTCCCTTAAAAGTAAATATATACCAGAGAGGGAGCTGCCTTGGCGAAGTTGGTTCTCTGAGTGCTTTTTGTTTATCCATTATTTTAGCATTACATAACTTTTTTGCCTGTTGCTACTAAAACCCTTTCATAGCACTCTTCTTTCTGTCATTTTTAGCATTATGACTAATCTAGTTATTTTTTAGTTGTGTCTATGTAGCAGTGTTCTACATTTTTACATTTTCTAACTGGATGGACTCCTTTTTTTTTCTAATGACATAATGGAGACATTTTGTATTTTAGATAAATTGTTGTAATTGCTGATTTTTTTTTTTTTTTTGATTAAAGTAATCTTTCCATTCACTCCTTGGAAACAGCAGAAGAATCACAGGTTGAGAGAACACTGCTCTTAATTACTAGTACACCAAAAGAACGTACGAGTCATTCATCTTTTAGTAAATGGTGAAAAGTGCCACGGACCAAAAACGATGTCCATGTCAGTGATAATTAAAAAAAATGGTTCGCATACCAAATCAGGCCTACCGTCCCATGACAGCTTATTTATTCAATTTCTTAATCAAAATGGATTTAAGGGGTTCCAGATATTTTTAATTTATATGAACTCCTTCAAAGCATTAGCAATTAAAATGCATAAGTAGTTGTCAAATGCAGTAAAATATAATATTTATCAGCCACATAAGCCTACTCAGTTCTTTATGCCAAGTGAATGTCATTCATAGGTTGAGGTATTTGGAAAATAGGAAAGAAAGATGAGTTACAGAACTTTTACTATTTATTCATTTTTGTCAGGTAAATATTATTTATTAATGAGCTCCTGGCCTCCTCTCATTTTGCAGAAGTGTCCCGTAAGCAAAGCAAGGTATTCCTGGTCTACATCGTCTACACTTTGAACCTTATTATAAAAATGCAGTTTCACTATTTGTCTCAGTAGGACATCAGACACAAATCTAAACTCTTCCTAAATGCCTTCAGCAGCTGCAGGATATGAATCAAATGAAGTATGACCCCTTCACTATAAGTCATGCTATATGGAAAGATCTACCTCACCCCCACCCCTCCTTCCTTCAGCCCCTCGTATGACGTTGAAAAATCTATCACTGACT
>JAMQGT020007680.1:0-38246 GCA_024447675.2 Pterophyllum scalare | reverse complement strand
CTGCAGCTGCCGGGGGAAATACAGGTCACATCAGTGTAATGTTCTACACTGTCAGGTATCTGGGCCAACGCCCCTCGTGGTTCTCAGCATCACACCTGCTGTACCAGCAGGCAGGGACACTTGGAGGTTGACAAAAGTAGGTGATCATGTTCCTTCTCAAAGAACACAGTGTCTTCTTTCTTCAGTCCAGCTGGCAAGTTATAACTGGTAGACCTACAGTGAAAAAACAGTGTTTGTGTCCTTCCACTGTGGTTTCACAGTCAGTAGTTTTTGAGGGCAGAAGAAGAAAGGCAGAAGAATTTTCTTTCAGCTGATTCTATAAAACTGTGGCTTCCTCCATAGCGTCTGCCCATCTGCACAAGAAGAAGATTTTAGATCACAAAAGAGTCATTTTAAGTCTGCAACACCTAAAATCTCATTTTTTAATATTACTTTATGTTGGCCAAGAATGGTAACTTTTCTGTTTCTGTTAAAAACAACCCTTCGAGAGACAGAGAGGATAATCCCCAAATTTGGTGCTATTCACATTTAAATTCAGCTGAAGGACTACTGTAGATAGTCATCTGTGGGTCAAGGGAAAAAATCCAGTGAGTAATGTTGCCTAAGTATTTGTCCCAGAAAGCAACAATCCATCAATGGCAAGCAATCATTCAGTTGTTTTTACTGGCAAAGACATTGTGAGTTCCCAAGATCAAGACGCTCATTGTGTTTCAAACTAGAGTCAGACTAATAGCTCTAAGCCTCCTTGCATTTTATGATTGCTATCAGGTAAATGTGATTCTCACCTCTGGGCTGTGTAATTATCTTCAGCTTTAAAAGTGTAATACAAAGTATTTTTGTGGTACAGCTGGAAGACGTTGGCCTCCTCGTCTCTCCCCTGCTTGTCAGGCAGCTTCACTGTGAAACCCAACAGAGGTAAACTCTCTGATGCCACCTTCTCCTGCAGACAGAAAATTCAAAAGGGGAAACTAAAATCGTTATAACACATAACCTTTTATTACTTAGTGTTATGCCTTCCTGATGTGGTCTGTTTAAGTGTAAATATGTGCAGTTTAGGTTAAAGGGGAAGCGCATGTTTCCCCTCACCTCTTGGGCTCGGTAGGTGTAAAGCACCTTGTCTTTTAGGAGAAACCACAGTCTCTTCCAGTTCTTCTTGCTCTTCTTGCTCCGCTGTAGACTGCCGCTGATTGAGCCCTCCTCGGACACTGTCACCTATGTAACAGTGGCAGTTTTACTTCCAAAAATGGCATAGCTGTCACCACATGATCAGTGATTCATTAATCATCATAATGCATTGACTGTGTAAAAAAGAAAGAAACATGCTGAATTTACCTGTGTGAAGGATGCAGTACCTTTCCGGTGTCTCCAAATATTGGGAGGATGAATGTTTTGGAAGACAGTGGAGAGCGGGCGACTGGAGCGGTTTGACCGAGGGCTGCTCTGCCCTGACAGCGCAGCCACGTCTCCACCTGTGGAGAGATCGCACGCTCTAGAAGGACAGCTGCTAAACTATAACCCAACAAAATGAAAACTAATAGTTATGACTATGAGGATGCGCATGAGTAACAATGAAAACTGTAGTGTAACAAGACTAAATTCAAGAAGCATGTTAATGAGGTGATAACACAAGTACAGTTATTTTTTGTCTAGAGCATTATCCATATACAGTACTGACCACTTACCTGTAAAAAGTAGCTGTGGTGCAAATGACATTGATAAAGCTGCTGTACATTAACTAATAGCAGCCCATGACTTTCTTCTTTTATTCTGATTATTTTCCAAAACTTCCTGTTTTTTCTGAATATACAGAACTGTGCAAAAGTCTTGAGCTACCCCTCATATCTTTATATTTTGCTTGCAGAGAGCCAAAGCAATAGTTCTCCTGTCTTTCTGAAGGTCTTTAGTAGTTTTTCTTTGGGCAATGGCTACTTTTTCATTCATTTTCAGTCCAGTCCTTGTACTGGACTATTTTCAGAGGAAATTTTTGTTTGTTGAGCCACTTAACACCTATGAATCATTCAAACATTAAAAAAGGCACCTAATTCATAGGGATGAACCAGTGTTGTGTCTATACATAACAGACAACGAAGAATCAATTTTAAATTGTGTCTTTAGGCACGTTGTTAAAACACAATGTGTTCCCATTTCTTTAGTTTAATCTATGAAAAATGCTAAAGACAACAAAGTTTGACAGATATTTGGTTCATATTGTCATCTGTATGTACAGAGGAGGTCAGGAGAGAGGTACAACTTTGAGTGTATACAGCCATCTGTAAAACACGGTGGAGGCTCTGTCATGGTTTGGGGCCATGGCCAGGGGTGTTGGAGTTGATGCAATTATGAATGTAGAAAAGTGTCATATGATACTATTTGGAAAGCATCTGATTGTCATCATTTTTCAGTATGAAAATGATCCCATACACACTGCCAATGCAGTAAAAGCATTCCTGGAGAGAAAAACACACAGTGGAACACTATCAGTCATTTATCGGCCTCCTCAGAGCCCGGACCTCAACATTACTGAAGAAGTGTGGGATCATCTTGACAGAGAGCAGAACAAAAGGCAGCCAACATCCAAAGAAGAGCTCTGAATATCCTTCAGGAAGCCTGGAGAACTATTCCTGAAGACTACTTAAAGAAATGACAAGAAAGCTGCTGAAGAGAGTTCAGGTTGTGCTGAAGAATAAAGGTGGCCATACCAAATATTAATTTAATTAGATTCTGTTTTTCCTGCATAGACTATTTCCATGTATTTTTGCAATAAATCACAGCACCTATTTCACATTTAGCAAAATATAAAGAAATGAGAGGGAGGCTCAAGACTTTTGCACAGTATTTACATTTTGTAAAATAAATATTTTAATCTGCCAGCTCTGTTTGATTCCATTTAAGCAGAGCACTCAACCCGGGCATAAAGTTAACTAATCAGAGGTACCTTCATGTACAGGTAAAGATGTAGGATATTCAAGTGTATTTGGGCACATTTTTTGTCACCTCTCTTCTTCAGCTCATTGTAACAGTGATCACACACTTTGGCCATGCGATCCTTCATGTATTTCAGTGGGTATCTGTTCCTGGAGCAGCTCCGACAAACAATCTGTGACATATATTAAGGAACCACAAAGCACATTAAGACAAGCTCTAACAATTCTTCTCACTGGTAAAAGCTGCAGTTTGTTGCATCCTGTCTCAACAGTAGATTTGAAAGCATTTTAGAGCACAGTGTTTTATTTGTATGTGACTCACTCTTCCACAGCCATGGCAGTGGTGTCTGCGAAGAGTGAGACTGAAATCGGAGGTGCAGTTCATGCACATCATCACTTGCGAGACAGGAACAAGTGTAGGAGCTTTCTCTCCTAGAGACAGCCGAAGGCGATCTCTGGCCTGCGACGCATGCACAAACGCACACAGAGCTATATCAGTCTCATTGTGGTTGGTGCGTTTAAGCACGACTGAAGATATATCACTCAAGTATTAACACAGATGATTCAACATGAATTGCCTGTTTTGAAGCAGGGTTTGCTCACCTCTCCAGAGCAGCTGTTGAACATCACAGAGCCTCTCATATGCTCAGTCACAGTGCGGTTAAGAGTGTAATACCAGTCCTCTCTTTCAAGAAAGGAACTACAAAAAAATACACACAAGCTCAAAATATCTGTTTCAATTCAACTGAGCACAAAATGTAATGGTAACTACTTTCATCTTTGTGGTTTAAAAGATTTTAAACTTCTGTATTAGCGAAATCTTTTTCTTTTTCTTTTTTCCCCCAATCAGCACCACAGATGATATCCATCATTTTAAGAGGACGCAGTACATTTTGACCCACCTTGCAGACAAAGTGATGGAGATGTCTGTTGCCTCTATCCTCAGTGCATTTTGGGCATGTTCAATAATGGGTTTACTGACCTGAGCAATCATTCAAAATCAGACATCCAAGATCAGACAGACATAAACAAAAAGCACACCAAACATGCATATTCTTGAAATATTCACGTTATTTAATATGTTCATGGCTGTAGCTTGTATATATGCTGGAGCAGAGTTTTAAATACACAATCATTCCTGGGGATTTTGAAGGAAAAACACTGTTAGAAATCATTAAGATTATTAAAACAAATCTTAAGACTCTGACCTTCAGCCCAGTGAGTGGCAAAGTGTTTTTCAGTCTATATTTCCCGTCCTGCTGAGGGTAGGTGTAAACAAGCACATCATTCATCTGACAACAGACAGACACAACACATATTTAGTAAATGAAGATAAAAGGCTTTGTTAGAAGCATAAACTTCCACAGATAAAATAGTCACCTGACCAGATTTAATCATTTGTATATGTGCAGCTTTTCTCCAGTAGGTGTCACTCTAGGCCAGTGCAAAACTTGACCACCATGCTCTCGCATGGAAAACAACAGACTGCATTTTTTTTTTCCCTTTTCATTTTCAGCAGTTTGTAGTACAAAGTGAAAAATAGTCACAATCTATATTTGCATGCAAACACAATCAAACCACCTTCTGAAGAGAAACCAATAATGACATTTCACTTCATCAGGAACAGATACCTAACTGGGTAATTAATGCCAAAAATGTTAAATAAATTGTCACCATTTATATACATTTGTCTCATGTCACTTCACCTGCCTGTTTGAGCTTGAATGAAAACACTAATGTACATGCATAGTTTGACAAGAGGAGATCGTTTTTAGATTCATCCAACTAATGGGGGAAGTTTGCTCTGCGCTTCCATTGTGATTTTTATGAGACAATATCCTGCAGTTTGAAATAACAAATATTTGGCGATTTTGAACTTTTCACGGAAAAGAATCCAGGAGTAAAGCTGCGACACAACCAATGAAAGAAACGAAAAGGTTATTTATTCACGCATATGTATTAAAAAGTGTCTGCAGGGGATCAATGAATTAAGAACTCTTACCTATAAATGTTTACGATTATACATATGTGAGATACTTGACACCAACTTTGATCAAAGTTGGTCTCAAGTATCTCACATATGTATAATCATAAACATTTATAGGTAAGAGTTCTAAATTCATTGATCCCCTGCAGACACTTTTTAATACATATGCGTGAATAAATAACCTTTGTTTCTTTCATTGGTTGTCTCACAGCTTTACTCCTGGATTTTTTCCGTGAAAAGTTCAAAATCGCCAAATATTTGTTATTTCAAACTGCAGGATATTGTCTCATAAAAATCACAATGGAAGCACAGACAAACTTCCCCCATTAGTGGATGAATCTAAAAACGATCTACTCTTGTCAAACTATGCATGTACATTAGTGTTTTCATTCAAGCTCAAACAGGCAGGTGAAGTGACATGAGACAAATGTATATAAATGGTGACAATTTATTTAACATTTTTGGCATAAATTACCCAGTTAGGTATCTGTTCCTGATGAAGTGAAATGTCATTATTGGTTTCTTTCAGAAGGTGGTTTGATTGTGTTTGCATGCAAATATAGATTGTGACTATTTTTCACTTTGTACTACAAACTGCTGAAAATGAAAAGGGAAAAAAAAATGCAGTCTGTTGTTTCCATGCGAGAGCATGGTGGTCAAGTTTTGCACTGGCCTAGAGTGACACCTACTGGAGAAAAGCTGCACATATACAAATGATTAAATCTGGTCAGGTGACTATTTTATCTGTGGAAGTTTATGCTTCTAACAAAGCCTTTTATCTTCATTTACTAAATATGTGTTGTGTCTGTCTGTTGTCAGATGAATGATGTGCTTGTTTACACCTACCCTCAGCAGGACGGGAAATATAGACTGAAAAACACTTTGCCACTCACTGGGCTGAAGGTCAGAGTCTTAAGATTTGTTTTAATAATCTTAATGATTTCTAACAGTGTTTTTCCTTCAAAATCCCCAGGAATGATTGTGTATTTAAAACTTGCTCCAGCATATATACAAGCTACAGCCATAAACATATTAAATAACGTGAATATTTCAAGAATATGCATGTTTGGTGTGCTTTTTGTTTATGTCTGTCTGATCTTGGATGTCTGATTTTGAATGATTGCTCAGGTCAGTAAACCCATTATTGAACATGCCCAAAATGCACTGAGGATAGAGGCAACAGACATCTCCATCACTTTGTCTGCAAGGTGGGTCAAAATATACTGCGTCCTCTTAAAATGATGGATATCATCTGTGGTGCTGATTGGGGGAAAAAAAGAAAAAGAAAAAAGATTTCACTAATACAGAAGTTTAAAATCTTTTAAACCACAAAGATGAAAGTAGTTACCATTACATTTTGTGCTCAGTTGAATTGAAACAGATATTTTGAGCTTGTGTGTATTTTTTTGTAGTTCCTTTCTTGAAAGAGAGGACTGGTATTACACTCTTAACCGCACTGTGACTGAGCATATGAGAGGCTCTGTGATGTTCAACAGCTGCTCTGGAGAGGTGAGCAAACCCTGCTTCAAAACAGGCAATTCATGTTGAATCATCTGTGTTAATACTTGAGTGATATATCTTCAGTCGTGCTTAAACGCACCAACCACAATGAGACTGATATAGCTCTGTGTGCGTTTGTGCATGCGTCGCAGGCCAGAGATCGCCTTCGGCTGTCTCTAGGAGAGAAAGCTCCTACACTTGTTCCTGTCTCGCAAGTGATGATGTGCATGAACTGCACCTCCGATTTCAGTCTCACTCTTCGCAGACACCACTGCCATGGCTGTGGAAGAGTGAGTCACATACAAATAAAACACTGTGCTCTAAAATGCTTTCAAATCTACTGTTGAGACAGGATGCAACAAACTGCAGCTTTTACCAGTGAGAAGAATTGTTAGAGCTTGTCTTAATGTGCTTTGTGGTTCCTTAATATATGTCACAGATTGTTTGTCGGAGCTGCTCCAGGAACAGATACCCACTGAAATACATGAAGGATCGCATGGCCAAAGTGTGTGATCACTGTTACAATGAGCTGAAGAAGAGAGGTGACAAAAAATGTGCCCAAATACACTTGAATATCCTACATCTTTACCTGTACATGAAGGTACCTCTGATTAGTTAACTTTATGCCCGGGTTGAGTGCTCTGCTTAAATGGAATCAAACAGAGCTGGCAGATTAAAATATTTATTTTACAAAATGTAAATACTGTGCAAAAGTCTTGAGCCTCCCTCTCATTTCTTTATATTTTGCTAAATGTGAAATAGGTGCTGTGATTTATTGCAAAAATACATGGAAATAGTCTATGCAGGAAAAACAGAATCTAATTAAATTAATATTTGGTATGGCCACCTTTATTCTTCAGCACAACCTGAACTCTCTTCAGCAGCTTTCTTGTCATTTCTTTAAGTAGTCTTCAGGAATAGTTCTCCAGGCTTCCTGAAGGATATTCAGAGCTCTTCTTTGGATGTTGGCTGCCTTTTGTTCTGCTCTCTGTCAAGATGATCCCACACTTCTTCAGTAATGTTGAGGTCCGGGCTCTGAGGAGGCCGATAAATGACTGATAGTGTTCCACTGTGTGTTTTTCTCTCCAGGAATGCTTTTACTGCATTGGCAGTGTGTATGGGATCATTTTCATACTGAAAAATGATGACAATCAGATGCTTTCCAAATAGTATCATATGACACTTTTCTACATTCATAATTGCATCAACTCCAACACCCCTGGCCATGGCCCCAAACCATGACAGAGCCTCCACCGTGTTTTACAGATGGCTGTATACACTCAAAGTTGTACCTCTCTCCTGACCTCCTCTGTACATACAGATGACAATATGAACCAAATATCTGTCAAACTTTGTTGTCTTTAGCATTTTTCATAGATTAAACTAAAGAAATGGGAACACATTGTGTTTTAACAACGTGCCTAAAGACACAATTTAAAATTGATTCTTCGTTGTCTGTTATGTATAGACACAACACTGGTTCATCCCTTGAATTAGGTGCCTTTTTTAATGTTTGAATGATTCATAGGTGTTAAGTGGCTCAACAAACAAAAATTTCCTCTGAAAATAGTCCAGTACAAGGACTGGACTGAAAATGAATGAAAAAGTAGCCATTGCCCAAAGAAAAACTACTAAAGACCTTCAGAAAGACAGGAGAACTATTGCTTTGGCTCTCTGCAAGCAAAATATAAAGATATGAGGGGTAGCTCAAGACTTTTGCACAGTTCTGTATATTCAGAAAAAACAGGAAGTTTTGGAAAATAATCAGAATAAAAGAAGAAAGTCATGGGCTGCTATTAGTTAATGTACAGCAGCTTTATCAATGTCATTTGCACCACAGCTACTTTTTACAGGTAAGTGGTCAGTACTGTATATGGATAATGCTCTAGACAAAAAATAACTGTACTTGTGTTATCACCTCATTAACATGCTTCTTGAATTTAGTCTTGTTACACTACAGTTTTCATTGTTACTCATGCGCATCCTCATAGTCATAACTATTAGTTTTCATTTTGTTGGGTTATAGTTTAGCAGCTGTCCTTCTAGAGCGTGCGATCTCTCCACAGGTGGAGACGTGGCTGCGACTGTCAGGGCAGAGCAGCCCTCGGTCAAACCGCTCCAGTCGCCCGCTCTCCACTGTCTTCCAAAACATTCATCCTCCCAATATTTGGAGACACCGGAAAGGTACTGCATCCTTCACACAGGTAAATTCAGCATGTTTCTTTCTTTTTTACACAGTCAATGCATTATGATGATTAATGAATCACTGATCATGTGGTGACAGCTATGCCATTTTTGGAAGTAAAACTGCCACTGTTACATAGGTGACAGTGTCCGAGGAGGGCTCAATCAGCGGCAGTCTACAGCGGAGCAAGAAGAGCAAGAAGAACTGGAAGAGACTGTGGTTTCTCCTAAAAGACAAGGTGCTTTACACCTACCGAGCCCAAGAGGTGAGGGAAACATGCGCTCCCCTTTAACCTAAACTGCACATATTTACACTTAAACAGACCACATCAGGAAGGCATAACACTAAGTAATAAAAGGTTATGTGTTATAACGATTTTAGTTTCCCCTTTTGAATTTTCTGTCTGCAGGAGAAGGTGGCATCAGAGAGTTTACCTCTGTTGGGTTTCACAGTGAAGCTGCCTGACAAGCAGGGGAGAGACGAGGAGGCCAACGTCTTCCAGCTGTACCACAAAAATACTTTGTATTACACTTTTAAAGCTGAAGATAATTACACAGCCCAGAGGTGAGAATCACATTTACCTGATAGCAATCATAAAATGCAAGGAGGCTTAGAGCTATTAGTCTGACTCTAGTTTGAAACACAATGAGCGTCTTGATCTTGGGAACTCACAATGTCTTTGCCAGTAAAAACAACTGAATGATTGCTTGCCATTGATGGATTGTTGCTTTCTGGGACAAATACTTAGGCAACATTACTCACTGGATTTTTTCCCTTGACCCACAGATGACTATCTACAGTAGTCCTTCAGCTGAATTTAAATGTGAATAGCACCAAATTTGGGGATTATCCTCTCTGTCTCTCGAAGGGTTGTTTTTAACAGAAACAGAAAAGTTACCATTCTTGGCCAACATAAAGTAATATTAAAAAATGAGATTTTAGGTGTTGCAGACTAAAATGACTCTTTTGTGATCTAAAATCTTCTTCTTGTGCAGATGGGCAGACGCTATGGAGGAAGCCACAGTTTTATAGAATCAGCTGAAAGAAAATTCTTCTGCCTTTCTTCTTCTGCCCTCAAAAACTACTGACTGTGAAACCACAGTGGAAGGACACAAACACTGTTTTTTCACTGTAGGTCTACCAGTTATAACTTGCCAGCTGGACTGAAGAAAAGAAGACACTGTGTTCTTTGAGAAGGAACATGATCACCTACTTTTGTCAACCTCCAAGTGTCCCCTGCCTGCTGGTACAGCAGGTGTGATGCTGAGAACCACGAGGGGCGTTGGCCCAGATACCTGACAGTGTAGAACATTACACTGATGTGACCTGTATTTCCCCCGGCAGCTGCAGCTGCATAATTTCTTCAAATGTTATGGTTATTTTCAAGTTTTATTATTAAACAATATTTTGGACATGTTGAATATTTAAGGAGAAGCTGAAAAAATAATTACATCTATCAGCTTAACCCAGAATAGCCTCATCTTTAGTTAAACATGCATTATTTATGCCTTAATTTCAACATACGCTCTTGCACTGGATCTCCATAAATATGCTCTGAAGCACAGGCTGCATCAAATAAGGAGTAATTTTATATGTGTAATAGCATCTATTGCTTTGCCACATACTGTATTGTGGAGATGTTCTTGAAAGTGATTAAGTAGTTTCTATAACTTTTGCACTGATATGGAAAAAAGAAAAAGAAATTAGTGTACAAATTAGTCTACATTCATTATTGGACCAAAAGGTTCAGCTACTGTAATTAATATACTAGCTATTGTGAAAATGTGGAGATGTATGGCTTTAATATTTTAAATCCCTATTATAAGTATAATACAAATCCATGTTTGTATAAAGACTCATTGAGCTGGCACAGATCTGCTGACATGGACTGAAACATGAATTATTGATTACACTGATCTACATAATCGGTATTTTGGACCTTGTACTGTACCAAATGATTTATTATGTTTATTTACAAGACAGTAATTTTAAAACAAACTAAAAAATGCTATAATGATGGAAAGAGTCTGTGTCTGTTTACTCTTTACTCTGCTCATGCCCTCTAGATGGCAGGTGGATTTTATTTTAAATTACAGCAGACTATCATTGATTTTCTGTCACTGCACATGCTGATGGAGTACAGCACATACAGTGCTGTACATTAAAATGGGAAAATGCTACATTCAATTCAATTTTATTTATATAGTGCCATATCACAACAAGCAGTCGCCTCAAGGCACTTTTTATTGTAAGGTAAAGACCCTACAATAATTACAGACTGATACAGCCCTAACTATTAGCTTTATCATAAAGGAAAGTTTTTGTCCTGGTCTGTTAGTTGCTGGCTTTCCTGTCATCTGGGATCAGGAGGTTGAATTGGATCCCCACCCTTCTAGGTGGAGTCTGGAGTCTTCCACTAGCTGAGCACCTGTGTTACACCAAGCCTCGTCAGCTGTGGTATTTCAGGACCAGCTCCACCATCCAGTCTCTGCCAGTCTGTCGTCTGCATCCTTCCACCTGTTGCAAAGAAGGGGACTGCCTGCTCACCCTCCACGGCACATTCGTCAAGCTTTAGGACTTGGCAATTAATCTGGACCTCTTCCATATTCCTTCCCCTCAGAAACAGTCTCTTAGAACCAAAGTAATCCACCTGGACCTGCAGTTTTGATTAATCCGTACCTTTGAACCTGAAGAAATAAATGTTTAAGCAAGATTATTCCTGTCTTGGTTTCTTGGTTGGGATCTGCATTTGAGTTCACCATCTCAGTTTCAACCCCTTTATGACAGTTTTAAGTCTGATCTTAAAAATAGAGAGGGTGTCTGTCTCCTGAATCCAAACTGCGAGCTGGTTCCACAGAAGAGGGGCCTGAAAGCTGAAGGCTCTGCCTCCCATTCTACTCTTAAGTATCCTAGGAACCACAAGTAAGCCAGCAGTCTGAGAGCGAAGCTAAACTATGAGGTCTTTCAGATAAGATGGAGTCTGATTAATAAAAACCTTATATGTGAGGAGAATAATTTTAATCTGTCTCTCTGTGTTAGCCCTGTGATACGCAGGTGACCTGTCCATAAGTGGAAGGAAATGGATGGAATGGATTTAACAGGGAGCCAATGAAGAGAAGCCAATATGGGGCAAATATGCTCTGTCTTTCTAGTCCCTGTCAGTACTCTTGCTGCAGCATTTTGGATCAAATGCATGCAGCATTCTCTAAATAACCCTAATTGTATCTGTGCTGACACACAGTCCATGTGATGCTTGCTCCAACACCAAGCTGTTGAGTTTTTCACCTCACGTGCTGAGCTCCTGCTCGGGAAGACACCAGGGGAATGAGTGATACACAGACCAGCGTGCTGTTCGGCCAGAGAAAGGCCAGGCCTGCTCTGCTTCTCATCACCCCTGAGGCTTCCTGACCCAGAATAATATCAGGGAGAAAGTTTGCTTTCTCGGGCTACTGAAAAAGTTGCAGACACCTCGTCCTATATAAAGGACAGCTCATTCATCACTGTGTTCTCCTCTCTAGCCCCAGTTCTGTTTTCTCCCTCCTCTGTTTGCTTTCATCAGATATCTTCAGCTGGGATTTCTCTAACTGCAATGCTTAGTAGTTGCCAAATGCTAAGAGGAAAGCAGGGTACAAACCCTAGTTTACCTAAATGTAGAAGTTCTCAGCTTCCAAATGCAAATTTTTTGTGTTTGCATTAACATACTTCTGCTTTGCTTACCTTTTTTTTTCTTCTGGAAACAGGAACTCATTGCAAGTTAAAGAGTATATATGGCTAAAACAGGAACATCCAATGGCACGTTTAATGATTATTTATGTGCTAATTAATTTAAGAACCAATAATGTGAAAGCGTGTTTGATGGGTCTTTTACAGTGAGGCAGGAACAGTGTCATAATCCAGTTTTACTTCCACATTGCTGCAGGCAGGAGCAATGCAGAGAGAAGCAAATAATCAGTTATACACACAGCCCACTAAATAAGGTTAGATGTATGCAGCTCTGTTATATGTGGTCTACCTCAGTAACCATTAACAATTGATGCTCAAAAGGCTGAAATATATTCTGAGATGAACATCCTCACCTGTGGCTTTTTACTCACAATGCTCTGACAGCACAAACTCAACTTTATTTAATGACAAGCTCACACTGACACACTCTCACCATCAGTCTTAGTCTGAGAAGGCAATGCAGCGTTTGTGTTGATGTCGTGAGCTTCAGCAGGATGGCTTCTCATCTTTCATAGTGCTGTGTGGGCAGTATCGCCTCAGGGGAAAGGAAAAGAGTTTATTATGCAAGAGCTGGATGTTTAATAAAAAAACACTAAGAAAAAGCTCTGTCCCCTTCACATTGGCTTGACATTTCTGGGTTTGCACCTTATCTTGTGTTTCTCCTTGTCACTCAGAGATGTGGTGAGGAAGTAGGAAAGAAAAAGATAAGGAGATACTGGAAGAATAGAGGGATGCACTCTTATGTCCCACTTTGCAAACTCTTCGCTGCCTACACTGCCAAGTCAATGTTACACCTATTCCACCTCCCCTAAAGCTTTAAATAGCCTGCTTTCCCTCAAAAGGACAAACCAGAGAAAAACACACAGCCTTCAGCACACTCTGCACCACCAACTGAACTTATATTATTCCTGCTGCCTAGACAAGGAGTCTGCAATGTGCCTTCTATTCTCTGGTGATCAATGTGTCATGAGCATTACAGAGAGAGATGCAGCCATCAAGCATAGTCTTTGAGACATGACATCTCAGGAGCAGCTTTTGTTTTCTTTTTTTTAAAATACAAATGTCAAACACTTAAAAAATTGGTGAGCATTTTGGTAAACAGGCTTTATAGCTGTTTTAATAAGAATGAATTGAGAAGATTGGCATCACTCTGAGGACTTTCCATTTAAAGTCGATCATATTTTTTTAAATTCTGACTGTGGAATCACTTTATTTAAAAAAACATTTATATGACAGAAAAAAAAAGGAAAAGCATGACAGGTCACAAAAGTCACTAAAGAGTGTAGACACTCGGAAAAAGCTAGCTAATCCAAGCAAACAGATAAAGCCTTCCAAATCTGCAGAGCTTACTGGCAAGACTCTAGTTTCCCAGAGGTGAAAAAGTAACGCAGACACACCATGTCAACATGCCAGTGTTTTGCCCCAGTGTCCTTCATCTAAGCATGAAGGATCTAGTTTATTTTGCACTACACCTCAGGTGTAAAAACATCAAGTTGTAGTTTAGTTAGAGGAGACCAAGGGGACCAGAATCGGCAAACACTCCAGTCCAGCCAACCAAAGGGCTTTGGAAAATGTGAAAGAGGGTATAAATTTTGGATGTTTAATTGAATTTTTACAACTTTTCCTACAGATAAAGACCAAAGTAATTAAGTAATAGATAAACAATTAAATGAGAGAAAAGTTCCTGTTTTTGTTTTAACTATCTAACTATGTTTTCTAAAATGGGTCCACAGGAGAAAAAAATAAGGATATGTTCTGTGAATTAAAAAAAACTTTCTCTTTTATAATTACAGGACAGTCTGGGCAATTAACTCTGTAATTTTACACATTTATTTCTTACAATTTAAAGCCAAAGAGTAATGCTGACAGTTATTTTATTTACTACAGTTTCTTTATCATGTTAAAAAAGAAAAAAAAGAGATGTACAATTGAAATTGTATTTTCTTCTATTAAGATATCTAAGGGATTAAATATAGTTAAACTTCTTTACAATGACAAAAAGGGGAGTTTCACTAGTCCAGCCCACTTAAGATCAAAGTGGGCTTTATGTGGTTCATGATGTAAAGTGAATCTGACATCCCAGTAGTGAACAGTTTCTTAGCTGGGAGAAACTGCAAAGCAAAGCCACAGAGATATCAAGCCACTGTCATTGCAAGTCATTGCTCCAGTCTAGTTTGCTCCATAAAAATAATGCAGTGCTGTTGTTTCACTTTGCTTTTGTACAGATTTAACAACATTAACTGTGTTAATTCACAAAGTCAAGTTGTGTGACTCTCTGCAACAAACTCTCTGCAAGAAGATTTTACACATATATCCTTTAAATGTGGGGAATGATCTGTTTACACTGTAAATGGAAACATTCTAAATGTCCTTTCCAGAGTCTTTCATTTAGGATTAAACCTTTGTTCAAGCACTTTTCTCTTCAAAAATTGCCTATAAAAATAGTAAAAATGTTTAATTAAAAGAAAAAATAACAATACATTGATGTAACAAAAATTCAATTTGATCAAACCTTTAACTGTTCAGATCAAAAACAAAACTTTCAAGAGTTTAGAAGAATTTGCTGAGGTTTCAAGAATCTTCTCAAATATTTCACAATTTTTAACCAAACACTCCAAGAAAATTTAGTTATTTGGGGCAAAAAATCATTCTAAAATCCACAAAAGCAAAGTTTGGCAGTAATAATTTACATTTTTAATTGTTTTACAATAAAATACCACATTCTTGTCAAAGACAAACATTGTGTTACATAGTGTAATCCATCTATCTTTGTCTTCCTATTTTATAGTTGATACTATGCTGTTTAAATCAGCTTCTTTTACATTTGGTTCCTAGATGTTTAAAAAGTAAAAAAAATGGAGATGGCCGGGAGTCCAAGTGCTGACAGACTACAAGCCCAGGCCGGAGGCGGCAGATGATGATGCTTTTCTTCCAGACAGGCTTAACAACTTTTTGCACGTCTTGAAGCATCAAACACAACAAATAGGGGGAGGGCTAGTCTCCCTCTACCATCTGTTGCGGCAGCACTCACCATGAATGCAGCAGACAGGCAGAAGATCCTAACCAGAGTCAATCCACAGAAAGTAGTGAGCCCGGATAATACACCAGGACATGTGGTTAGAGTCTGCATGGATGAGCTGGCAGATGTTCTGACTGACATCTTCAATCATTCCCTCAGTCAGACCATTGTTCTCAGGTGCTTCAAAACATCTGTGATAGTTCCAGTGGCAAAAAAGTCAGTTATATCATGTCTGAATGACTATCAGCCTGTCGCACTGACACCAGTCGTGATGAAGTGTTTTGAACAGCTCGCCAAACCACATATCACGGCCAGCCTTCCTGCAACAACCTTGCACTCTGTCATCTCCCACTTGGATCAGACCTATGCCAGAATCCTGTATATTGATCTCAACTCAGCATTTAATACAGCCATCTCCCAGAGACTAATTGAGATACTCCTCCAACTCGGCCTGAACAGCAAAACTTGTCTCTGGATTTTAGACTTTCTAACTGGAAGACCACAGCATGGTCGAGCAGAGAAGAACATCTTCAAGTCCATTACACTGAACACTGGAACCCCTCAAGGCTGTGTGCTCAATCCACTGTTATTCATATTACTATACACGACTATGCAGCTAGGACTGATGTAGAGGGAACACTCTGATGCGCAACATGGACAAAACGAAGGAGATGATCATCAACTTCTGCAGGTCACAGCATACCCCCCTCAGCATCAGAGAAAGTGGAGAGACTGGAGAACATCAAGTTCCTCGGGGTGCAGATCTCACAGGACCTGTGCTGGAATACAAACACCTCCTACATCACAAAACGGGCCCAGCAGAGACTGCACTTCTTGAGGAAGATGAAGCAAACCCCTCTCCCTACCAGCATCCTCACGTTGTTCTACAGAGGTGTGGTTGAAATACTGTATCTCAACATGGTACTCCAGCTGCAGTGTGTCAGACAAAAAAAATCCCTACAGAGGATGGTCAGGGGAGCTGAGAACATCATCGGAGTCTACCTTCCCTCTGTCCAAGAAATTTTTCAGAGCTGTTGTTGAAGTAAAACAGTGACCATTGTGAGGGACCCCTTTCAGCCTCTGCATAGGTTCTTTAATCTTTTGCCATCAGTGAAGTGATACCAGCAGAATCACAAGGCTAATAAAGAGTTTATATTAGTTAGTTTGCATAGATGTGTAGATAGTGTCTTCTCTTTTATGCTGTTATTTAATATTTAATCTAGTTTGGATCCCAGAGAAACGCACCCTCATTTTACTTGCTTACTTGCTTTGCTGACTGTTGTATGTACAGCTAAATGACAATAGAGTTTGATCATAATGATGATGATCATAATGATGATGATCATAATGACGTAAAGCTTTTCTAAATTTAACACTGAAAAAAAAATATCAGCAGTTTGTAACGATTTTGACTTGTGAACCTGAAAATGATGCATTGTCACAGATTATATTCCCAGTGTTAGGAAATATGCAAATGTATCAACTATCTACAACCAAATAAGATTTGGAGGATCCCCCAAAAATGAAGCACCTGTAGGTGACCATAATAAACATTTAAATAATCAAAACACATCCTGTTAGGCACTAAATCACCATGACAGCAACTTGAGCTGCAAATGATGCAGCCTCCTCCTGAGCCTCCTGGCCCACAGAGCCGCATAACCATATGCATCATCTCCATATATAAGATGTTTCTATGTGGATGATCAGGCTCTCTTCCATCTCTGCAGGCTCGATTTAACATCCGCCTGTTCTCCAGCCTATGAATCCCACTGGTGGATCATCACAGTGTGTGTGTGTGTGTGTGTGTGTGTGTGTGTGTGCGTGTGTGTGTCTGTGTGCGTGTGTGTGTGCTGGAAGAAGAACAAGATAAGAGGGTTTCTTGAGCTTTGAGGGTGCCTCTGTCAGAGTCAGAGGAGTCAGTGAGCACTGAAGAACACCTAGTCTCCACTGCAGACTTCCTGTGTCTACCATGAGTCAGAATCTGCCTGATATGTAAATTCCCCGAGAAGTGAGGGGGACACCAACACACCTGTGCCCTGTCAGCCTCCTTTTGCCAGGTTTTATCTTACACAGAGCGGCAAATGCTAATTGCTCCTAATCATTTAATAATGAGTCATCCTGAGGAATTAGGCCCTCATTCATTCAGTATTCTATAGGTGCCAGTAATCACATGATTATGAATACCAAACTGGGCTTAAATCAGCTTTTCCCCCTTGCTTATGCTTACATACAATTATTTGGATCTATGTGTGCAAGTGTGGGGGTGAATACAGGCATGAAACAAATAAAGAATTTGGATAATCTGGAGTGCCTGTTTATAACAAGAAAAGAGCCTTCTTGCTGCCGGAGCCAAATCTGGCGCCTCCTCACCAGCAAAACCTAGCGCAAACCTCAAAACTACCCCCGCAGCCTACAGTCCCAGCCACGTGACCCCACCCCCTGCCACACGAATGCTTCACGTGGAAAAAAAAACACACACATAAAAAAGAGACTCTTCCCCCACATACTGGGCTGTAATCTAGGGCACACTCACCAGCAATGCGGAGCTTTGCTCAGAGTTATGGTTGGTTGGGTCGCTCCAGTGGCTCCAGTGATCAACAGGTCTGCGGTGGTGAACACACCCCATCACTCAGACAGGCTTACATGATACACATGAATGGCACGACTGAGAAGTGATAGACTGCAGTTTGTGTGTGGCTCTCTGTGTTCAGAGAAAAGTCCCACCCCTGTAGGGGTAAAAAAAAAGTATTATGGTAACTGGCACGGCCCTAAATTCAATGAGGGCAACTGGTTGCACGTTGCACTGCCACAACCACTGCTGCACAGACTACCCTGTGTGACTGCGTGTGTGTGTCTGAAAGTGTGTGTGCGTGCACTTGTGTGTGTGTGCGTGCATACCAGGTAAACGTCACAGCTTGCAAAGAAAGCCTCTGTGCTGCGAGCGCGCGCCACACTTCCTCAATCGACGGAATCACACAGAGAAAAAAAACCGAGAGGAAGAAAAAGAGCAACTTTCGTCGCTCACCGGCGAAAAATAACAAGCGCCCGGATTGCAGGACAAGGTGAGGCTGCCACAATGTTCCTTTTCAGTCGAGTTTTTCTGTAGATTTTGAGTCTTTTACGTTTAAACGTTACAGAAAGTTGCTTTTTAAAGACCAAAAACGTACTGCTTCGTCTGCTGCTTTCATCCTTTGGAAAACCAACTGTGAGAGTGAGGCGTGTAGCGCTAGAGGCTGCCACTAAAGTTAACTAATTAATCACAGTTTGTTTTTTTACTGAAAGCGTTAGCTATTGTAGCGCTGTAAAAGTGTATCCAAACAATGTAAATGTCTGTGAACAGTCAACAGGGCAGTTGGCACTACCGAGCTGTTCCGGTTAAAATAATAAACCCAAACAACTTTCCGAGTAGCGACTGGAGTTGCTTCAGTGAAACAGTGCAACGGAATCTGTTACCTGTCAGACTTGGTGGCCCTACGGGGTCAGAAAGGTATTGACAGGTGAAATATTTTGATACCCACTGATCTACACCGACCGCCCCTTTGGGCTGGAACATCTGTCAGCATGTGCGGCCATGTCTAAAGACTGGGGTTTCAATAGGTGGTGATCAGTAACTGCATTTAGCATGTTGGTATTAAGTGACAGAAGATTGTAAAACCTTATATCACCGGGGATGAAGAGGGATGTGAGCAGGTCTGGACAGCAAGGGTGGAGGAGTAAAGAAAAAAGAAGAAAAGGAGGAGAAACTGTTATTTACTTGTCATAAAGACAATCTGGCTGCAAGCTGTTGTCTGAGTCAGACGTGAGGTGACATCTGCGTTCAGCCAACTGACAATCGACCACATCCTTTAGCGAGAGAGAGAGAAAAGAAGAAGAATCAGATGCACTGACTGATTATCAGTAAATTTGACCATCAGAGTTTGTTTTTTTCGTTGTGTGCACGAATTAAATCTAGATACGATCTATGTCAGCTTCTGCAATGGCTCAGATGTTCTGTGCATGCTGTGAGGTGCTCAGAAATATTAATGAAGTGGTAATTACATCCATGAATTGGCAACACAGTCAACCTCTTTCATTCATTTGACCATTTAAGTTGGTAAAAGTGATGTTAGTGTTTTTCTGTGTGGAAAAATATTAGGCTTACACAGGTTTTCAGTAAATAGTGTTAATTAGGAGGCTCAGAGGAGAGTACAGTCATCAAATTATGCTTCAGTGCTCAGGGGTTTATTTTTAACAATTTTAACTAATTGCATTTGTGAATGAACATGGGCAGAAAGGCTCACGTGGACTGGAGTGAAAACAAGATTGGATTTCTATAGCCATTTATTTCGAACTGCATAAAGTCACACTCTTACAGCAACTGTCGCCCCATGTGGAGGTGAAAAAACAGAAAAAAACGAGGTTATTTAAATTTAGGGACAAGGCAACAGTAGAACCAGTCAGTGAATAGGAAACAATGACAAGATGTGAGATGTAAAAAGAGAAGAAAAGGGTAAATAAAGGTGTTGGAAACATGCCTGCATTAATAAAACAAACTGAATTTGTTGGAGGTGCACAGCCCCAGTGGGTTTGACGATTTTCAGCCAATTCTCGATTCCTGTCCCTACTCTCAGCTGAAACTCTGTGTAGTTGTTTAACGACACAATTAGCAAAGTAATAGCAACGGAAACTGGTAATTCTGTTAACAAATACTCTTTTGTGTTCTTTAATTCAGATATGAAGAAGTAGACTACATAAAAGATGGGATGTAACTAAATGGGACAAATTGAAACTGCTCACAGTTGGCTGGGAAATCAATCAATCACTACTGCCCTGAAACACACAGTGTGCTCGCTGTTGATTAACTCCAAAAATCCTGACATCACAGCTCTCAGCAGCAGTAAGTGAGTGAAAATGGTTGTTCCTCACCATCCCTGGGTGCTTGCTGTTTTACTTGCCTGCATCTTTTTTTCTTTTACTTTTCTGAGTCTGAGTGTAGGCGGTTATAGTTTTAGGACTGTGATACCAGCTAGGCTTACTGTGGAGCACAGCATGCTTGTATCTGGATCAGTGACATGTTGAGACTAGCTCTGCCTTTGTAGTACTAGCAAATATCTCCAGTGTTGCAGCTGCAGCCAGTCAGAACCTGCACACACAATAATAAGGAACCAAACAAATAACAGAGGCGCAATGATGCAATGTTGTGTTTGCATTTTATACATATAGGAGTGAAAATAACAAAATAGTCACATAAGGCTGCACGGGTGTGACGGTTAACCGTGCAAAATCAATGGGCGTTGCCTAACGTATACTGTGTGGTGTTTGAGTTGTTATAGAAAAAGTTGTGACTCTGTCTGTAACACTTGTGGTCTTATGCAAGCAGTAAATCATGTGTGCGGTAACTAGTACCCAGCACAAAGGGAGACATTGATTGCACAGTATGTTTCACTACTGCCATGTATTTGACCTCTAATGCAAAAGAGATGCAGCTAGTCAGTTATCTCATCTGTAGGTATATTATGTGTTGATTTAAAAAAAAAAAAAAATTTTGTTATGAAAAATATGGAAAATATATAAATAATCCAAAATGCAGGTCATGTAATAATTGTGTTTTGTAAGTTTTAACTTGTTATCAACAAGCAGCTGTTTTATAGTCAAATACAGAAAGCCTATAATAGTCAGAACAGGAGGTGTTGCTGAAGAACAGTGTTACAATATTTTGTCTTTCTTCTCTATGTTAGTGAGACTCAAAGAAAGAAAGCAAAATACAAATTTGTGGTGTAGCCAGGGTCAAATTTCTATAAGCTTCACTGTGCTCTGTCACTTTGCTCTGTCCTTCTTGACACTGCTTTTGAATGCACATTGCAGGTGTCTCACTAGGTGACAGGAAATTCTCAAATACCCGTAAAAAAAAGGCTGCTTATCTTCTGTCTTTGAGTTTGTTTGGGCTAAAGACGTGTATGTGCTCGGATAGAAACTAGTAGCATTGCTGGACAGTTAGCAGTATTTTGAGATTGTATGATTAAGCACTTTAACTGCAATAAATGTCAGCATGGTAACAGTGTGTTTGTCCATGTCTGAGAATAGGTGACCCCGGTACTTGTCACCATGGCTCCTTTCTTGAGGATTGCCTTTAACTCGTATGATCTGGGTATGCTGCCTCCTCTGACTGACCCGCCCTTCTGTGCAATCAAGATGAAGGAGGCCTTGACAACTGGTGAGATCATGTTTCCGTCTTTTGCAGAAGTTGTGACTTCTTCTAAAAACAAACCAAAAATTATGTTAATGTTTTCTGATAAAAACATCCCAAAATAATTGTTCTTCTTCCCTCATCTGTCCATCTGTTTCTCAGAAAGAGGGAAGACCCTGGTTCAGCGTAAACCCACCATGTACCCAGCCTGGAAGTCCAGTTTTGATGCACACATCTACGAAGGTCGTGTCCTTGAAGTACTGCTGATGAAGACGGCGGAGGAGCAGCTAGCTGAAGTCTCTGTAGGTGTGTCTGTCCTTGCTGAGCGCTGCAAGAAAGCCAATGGGCGTGCTGAATTCTGGGTAAGACTTTACAGACTGTCCTCTGTCACCAAGAGCAAAATCTCAGGATCCTGTTTAACTGTACTTTTTTTTTTTCTGTTCAGGTGGATCTCCATCCTTCAGGGAAAGTGATGATGGCAGTGCAGTATTTTCTGGAGGATGTAGATACAGGTGAGCTCAAACAAAAGATAAACATATTTTTTTCTTTGATATTCCTTTTAAGTACATTTTGCAGCTTTTATATTTTATATTTCCATTTCAAGGACCGTGAGAACAGTAACCCCCTCACCCCACCACACCAGCTGTCTAACATGGTTTTCAGTTACTAATTTAATCTGTTCCTTGCATACTTTCACAAGTGATTTTCATATGTAATTACCGTGGGGATTTCTAAAATCATAAAGCTATCAATTTGTTACAATTCTAAATATGACCTTTCTTTTCCTGTCTCAGTGTTGTGCATGACTGATCTGTTTTCTTGTCTTTGTCTGAAAGAGAGTAAGCAGCCTGCGAAGGAGGAAGAGGCTCCTACTCTGAACCGTAGACGCGGGGCTATCAAGCAGGCCAAGATACACTTCATTAAGAACCACGAGTTCATCGCAACTTTCTTCAGACAGCCCACTTTCTGCTCTGTGTGCAGAGAATTTGTCTGGTCAGTCCCAGTTTAAACTTCCTATAAGCACCCCTTCAAGGCAGCAAAAGCAGAACTCACAAACCACTGATCAGATAGACTTCTGCACAAAAAATTGAGATTGTAACTCTCTTTCTAGATCACTGTTTTGTATGTGGCACTTTTAATGTGAACAGTGTCTGAAAATATGTGCTCTCTATTTTTTTTTTCAAAGTGAGGACAACCCACTTATATAGTTGGCAGAACTTTTCAATAACTATTTTCGTTTGAGAGGCCATGACCCAACACTCTGATGACCCATTTTCTTGATGTTATATATAAAATACTCATGCTTGCCCTTTGAAGACCATAGTTGGCCAATTATCCGATTTGATTCCCAATTTTGATCACATTGAAAATGAAGTTGGTACAGAAAGGACAACCTGATGCAAACCTTATCTTATTTTCAGATTAAAAAGTCTTAGATACATGCTCCAGTATTGCTTTTATGTCCATTACTGACCAGTCACTGGTACCTTTCCATCTTACTGAACTACACATCCTTGTTATTGTTAGTTTTCTCATTGAAAACAGTCAAATTGTTAATTGCTGTTTCTACCTCAATTAAATTAAGTTCATAAATTAAGGTCACTAACACTACTTGTAGGAAGAGTGAATTTTGATGCAGCTTTAAGGTTTTTGGGAGGTTATGGTGCTTGTGTTATGTACTTTATTTATCTTAGGTTAGAATAGCAAATTGGGAACTATTTCTCCGAAGTGTTTTTCCCCTTAGTAAGATTTAATCACTATAGTTCCCACACAGTTAAGATAAGATTTTCAGGTTAGAAAGTGTCTGTAATACGGTACCTGTTCCATATTGTTTTTGAGTGATAAATTGTGAAATCATTCAGATGATTAAAGAATTATACAACAGACTCAAAGTGTCTTTCTCTCCCACAGGGGACTCAACAAGCAAGGCTATAAATGCAGACGTAAGTGTGCTTTATTTAAGAAAAATCTCAGTGCTTTGTGCTGTACCTAAAATAGCAACAAAGATGTTAAAAATAAAAAATGTCTACTCAACCAGAAAAGCAAACAGTGAAACATACCTATTAATTTTTTTGTTACCATCATGTATACAACATATGATCAGATACTAAATCAAAGTATTAATCTCTTTACATTTTCTCAGAATGTAATGCAGCCATCCACAAGAAATGTATAGACAAAATCATCGGCAGATGTACCGGTACTGCTGCCAACAGTCGGGATACTGTGGTATGTAACACACATTTCTTTTGTACACCATGTACTGTTAGTGCTTGCCATATGTGTCTGATTTAGTGTTCAATAGTCAGTTTAGTGCAGGCTTTTCTTGCTTTGTGATTTACTATTTTGATGTACAGCACCAGTCATACGTTTGGACACACTCACCTATTCATATGAATATGAAACAAAAACAAAAAGATGAGGCGGGTGTGCAGGAATGATAGATGTTACAGGGCTGTGAGTGTGAGTCCTTTTGTTATGCATGGCGATAATGAATCCTCTTCATGCCCACAGTTCCAGAAGGAGCGATTTAAAATTGACATGCCGCATCGTTTCAAGATCAACAATTATATGAGTCCCACCTTCTGTGACCACTGTGGAAGCCTTCTGTGGGGTCTCGTCAAGCAAGGCCTGAAGTGTGAAGGTACAGCACAGATGTGATTGATTAGATGTGTTACTTAAATGTACAGTGTGCTTCTGTGCTTAACAGACTTGTTTTATTTTTGTTTTTAGACTGTGCCATGAATGTCCATCACAAGTGTCAGGACAAAGTAGCCAACCTTTGTGGTATCAACCAGAAACTACTAGCTGAAGCCCTTACACAAGTCTCTCAGGTGAGTCCAGTGAGACAATCACGAGTCATTCAGTGGATGGTTTCTTTAGGCATTGAAATCAACAACAGCATGCATGATATTACAGTGTGACTCAAGTATCATTCTACTTAAATAAATCACAGTTTGACTCTGTGAGACACTGCAACTAAGAATATAACCTGAAGATGAATCACAAATTAAGATTTTTGTGCTTTTTTTCTTAATCATGCTTCCACAATATTACTTTAAAAATGGGGGAGCTTCATCTGTAGTTTTTTTCTGTTCTTTTCTATTTGGATGTTGTTCAGGGATGTTAGAAAATAATTTTGTAGCAAATGTTTCAACAACTGCACTTTACTTATAATAAATTAAAAAACAAATAAATACAGAAACATCTTTACAACTACGTATCTGTTTATTATCATTTAAGAAACGAGTGATCATGACTGGTATCATAGTGACAGTGTTCAACTGTCTTTGTTACCCAAAGAAAAAGGTAACCATCTTATTAGTTTCACATGAATGTGAAATTCAAACTTACTGATGTGTGTTTTTCTGACCGTCATGTTAACTGCAGCATCTGCCCATCTGTGTTATAGGCCTGACTCATTTTGTACCTCCCTGGTCTGTGGCTCAATACAAAATCTATTTAGTTTTTAGGACAGTTACAGTACCGTTACAGAGAGAATAATCAGATAAAAAGTTTTTGCCTTGAATATACCACAATTGTCTGGCTGATTGTTTATTTTTTACTTTTTCTTTCTCTTTCCATCAGAAATCATCCACTCGCCGTTCAGATCCAAACCTGCCTAATCTGTCCGAGATTGGAATCTATGATGAAGTGAATAAGCTTGCTGGGCTTGACATCAATGGTGAGTGAGCCTTTATCTGTTTGTGCATTTTCCCTCAGCCATTCCAGCAAAAGGCAAAGGTTCTGTCCTGATAGCAAATGCTATGCAAATAAAAACTGCAGGAAATATGCAAAGGCTTGAGATAATTATGTGAATAAGTTATTTCTATGTGTGTGGTAATTTGTCTATTAGATGGGTCTCCATATGGCAAACTTTGGGAAGGTTCCAGCCCACGACCACAGTCTCGTCTTACCCACTTGACCAAGATCAACTTGGACAACTTCATTTTCCACAAGGTCTTAGGAAAAGGCAGCTTTGGCAAGGTACAGCACAACCACGTCAGTGTGAAACAAACTGTGAGACTGCCGTCTTAAAAACTAGAGAGAGAAAAAAAAGGGAAGAATAGAAACAAGTGAACCAACAGCTCTCAGTTATCAATTGTCATCATTACAATGGAGGCTATGGTCCTCTTATAGAAATAGAAATTACTTCTTTTCTCTTCTCTTCTCTTCTCTTCTCTTCTCTTCTCTTCTCTTCTCTTCTCTTCTCTTCTCTTCTCTTCTCTTCTCTTCGTAGGTCCTCCTGGCAGAGCTGAAGGGTTGTGGAGAGTATTTTGCTGTGAAGGCTCTGAAAAAAGATGTTGTGCTTATGGATGATGATGTGGAGTGCACGATGGTAGAGAAAAGAGTCTTGGCTTTAGCCTGGGACAACCCCTTCCTCACACACCTTTACTCCACCTTTCAGACCAAGGTACTCCCTCTCCATGTCATTAGCGACTGAATTTTTTCTCAGTATCAGTACTTCCATTACAAAAATGAAATCTTTCTTCAGGAGCATCTGTTCTTTGTGATGGAGTATCTGAATGGAGGTGACTTGATGTTTCACATTCAGGAGAAAGGGCGCTTTGAGCTCTTCAGAGCTACGTGAGTCACATCTGTACACAGCCATTATGACATACTGTACATTACTCAGTGGAAACACAATACCTGCCATCCCTACTGAGTGCTCACATACTTGTATAGCTGGCCAGGGACACTCAAAGCAGATACTTTTAAAGCAGAGCATATGTTTACTGTCTCTTTGTCAGTCTTCATAATGTTTTATTTTCTTTTATTTGTACGGCGTTTAAATGATGCAAAAAGTCTGATGGATTGGGGCAGTACTGGCACCATTACCTCCTGTTCTCTAGAAGACAGGCCTTGTAAGGAGTAAACAGCTCCTTACAGCTCAGTTTGTATATGAGGAGATATCAGTTACTGCCACCCACTTCTCATCACACTATGGGAATTTCTCCAAATAAAAACAATTGCAGGCTGGTGAAATACAGCTTTATGAAGTCCAAAATATGGTGGCACCTTGAATGCCAACTAAACTTTTACTTTTTACTTTTATTAAATTGCACATTTACAAACCTGCTGACATTTCTTAGCAAGTGCTGTGAGACACACAAATCAGGATTCAAGGAGATTAATACGAGAGTAATGATTATTTTATTCAATGTTTAGAACAGACAAAGCACTTGCTTTTTAGCCAGTTATAAATTTCCTACATTGAGAGCATAAATTTCTCTGAAAATAATTTGATTTGGCTATACATAGCAGAAAATACCGCGCAGTTGTTTTTTAAAGACTGAATGCATTTGCTATAATTTTCCTTATAAACTAATAAACTGCTTTATGTTCTGCTTTCTAACTCCTGTGCTTAGTCACTGATCTTACATCTCCTGTAGTTAAATTACCAGCTGTGCCCAGTACCTTTGAGATGACAGGAGTAATTTTCTACTTTGCAAACACTGACACCTGATCCTTGGTTGGCATCCTCTTGAATTCTCCTCACTCAGTGACTGTATTCACCCCGAGTAATTTATCCTCAGCGAGTGAGACAGAGAGAGTGGGCTATTTCATTACCCTACAATTCACTCCTTTATGTTTTTGCATCTTTTTATGTTAATGCAAGGATGCCATGGTAAAACAACAGAAATTCTATGGTTCAAATACCAAACTTAAGTCAGTCCAGGCAAAGCAATAAAATGAATTCATTTATGCAAATTTGCTTTTATATAAACACACACAGGGTGTTTGCATTGCTGTTTTTTTGAAGACTGAATGGCAATATTACTAACAGCAGCAAGCTTGTGTTATGAGCTGTTGCTTCTCCTTTATCTAGTGCAGATGCTTGCAAACTAGAAAACACAAAGAATGCATTCTACACAAAGGTCAATGACCTATTTAGCCATTTCTGAGAAAGTGATTTAGAATCAATCTTAACGGGTTCTCCTTTCCCCACACTCTGCGTCTGCACCTTTATCAAACTAATTCATGAAATAAATTTATATATATATATATATATATATATATATGTATGTGTGTGTGTGTGTGTATATGTGTGTCTATATATATATATATATATATATATATATATATATATATATATATATATATATATATATATATATATATATATATATATATATATATATATATATATAGACACACACACACAACATATGCATCACTATAACATTGCAGGTTAGGGATATGTTGTTTGTATAAATTAAACAGCTAAAACTCAAAAAACAGGATGCTTGTCCTTGAGGCGGTTAGGCAAGTTTAAAGTGTTAGAAAATGAGAATGAATGAATTAAAATAAGAACTTTAATATTCTCTGCAGGGAAATTGTTTTGTAACAGCTCTAATACTAGAGAGTTGTAAAATCTCAAAAGAACACAAGCCCAACACAACACAGGGCTACAAGAAATCACTGGGATGCATAGTCTGTAGTCTCAATGCAAGAGTGGATGATGTCACACGAGTTGCCAATTTACTGGAGAGAGCGATGTAAACAACAGCCAAGCTGGCATGTGAAAAGTCCGTGGGTATGTAGTGTGGAAGTAGCCCCACGGTAACAGTTAAATATGTGGGCTGCAGAAACGCTCCTTCACAGTAATGTGACAAGGTGGCACCATCTGTTGTTAATAAAAGTGGCAAATCATCCATATCTTTATTTATTACACTTTGTTTTATTCCTGTCCACCCGAAACGTCTGATAGCAGTTGATGGTAATCAAACAATCTGGACTGTATCCTATAGCTATGTCTGTGTAAAATGTAACAGCACACTCATTAGGCCCATTACCTTGTCCATCTCATGCCCAGCAATATAATTTTTGCTGGTAGAGAAGATATTCAGCTTACATCCCCTCCTTTCCATCATTCTGTTATTTGTTTGTTTCTCCTATGGAGTCCCCTCTGATTTCTCTGAGGATGGCTGTTATTGTCGAGAAAAAGACAAAACAGTATTCTCCCAACCACCTGCACCTGCCACTGCCATGCCAGTGGGAAAATTGTCCAGTACCTAAAATATATCATTTTTCTGGTGACTTCTGTGCCATAGAATAACGCCCATCAACTTGATACTGAAATGTCCGCTTTTATGATATTGTAAGCAACACACAAGATTACTGTGTCTAAATTGTAATCTTGTGTGCTGCTGCACAAGCTGTCACAGATTAAAAGGCATGTCCTGGATCTGGTTATGCAACGTTTTTCCTTTGGCAGTGACTGAACTGCAGAGTCTCTGTTAAGCTCGTTGCCACCACAAAGGCTACCGCTAACCTGACAAAGATTAGCCTCCTCCATCATTTCATTTTCCTTCAACTCGCATCCAGCTTGCATGCATATCGAGGTGTCCTCTTACATTTGTGTGCTTCTGTTTTGTTCTTTGTGGTGCAGGTTTAGGCAAGCTTGTACATATGAATGCACTGTGTGACTTATTCTATGAGAACTGCATTTATAATGACGTTAAGTGAGAGATATCAAATAGATATTACCCGACAGCCTATTCAGTCCCATTCAGCAGGTCATTTAGTGTCACAGGAACTGGGTTGGAGAGACTGCCTCTCTGTTTGCTCTCAGGACTCAGTTGTTTCACCCGGCACAGATGACAAGAGAAGCAGGTCAGCGATAGGCTAATCATTCGGCTCGCAGCAGCTTTGGGTTTCACATTATGAGAGTGTTATTCACCTGTCTCCTAATCCATACAAATGTCGTCTTCAATAATTCAGATCTACACTAAAATGAGTCTGCAGTTACACCAGTGTTAAGCTGCCAGCTATGTACTGAGATAGGTCCAGTGTAGGCTTGTAGCTTTCCATCAGAGATGAGTGTCTGATATTTCTCTCGTTGACTCCTGTGTCTTGCCAGGTTCTACTCTGCTGAGATCGTTTGTGGTCTTCAGTTCTTACATTCCAAAGGCATCATCTACAGGTCAGAGCACAAAATGTGAATTTCATCTGAATGTAAAGTACACTTAAAATACAGGGTTTTTTTTTACATTATTCCTGATCATTTTGGATTTGTTTTTAATGCACCAATGATTTCAGTAGCAAGTGTAATGAGAAATGAACTTGCAGAGTCTCCAAACTTGGTTGGTTAGATAATCCCACGCATTTCGATACTTTTTTTTTTTCCTGAAAGTTTAATTATTATTGTGTGGCATGCATTGAGCAAGGACTGTTATGAAAACTGTGGACTTGGACGGAGTCCAAAAATATTATTTAAATTTTTAAAAAATGATGGATTTTGCGAGGAGGAAAATGTAAATGTGTTCATTTTTTTACACTAAGAAAAGTTGACTCCTGACATTTCAAGACCATGCAAAACTAAGAAAACTGTTATAAAATTTCTAGTGAATTAACACAGAAACAGTAGACAATTCAATTGGATTACTTTTCTCAAACACATTTCATATCTCTGCATTTTGATCTTGATTTTTGATTGTAGTCAAATTGAGCTGAAATCAGGAGCTACCTATAGATATACTCAAAAATAAACATCCTTAAAAAAGGTCATAACTACTGCATACATTATACAAAACTGCTGCTTTTTATACTGGATAGTAGTCTTTAAAAATGTCACAGTACAATTGGCAAATTAATTTGTAATCACATATTAATCACCTAAAAGTTATTTTTGTAAGTATAAGCATTTAGGTATTGATTATATGGTAAATTTTGTTCTGACAAAAACAAAATGGTTTTGTAAAACATAATCAAAATAAGTCACATTTATATCCAAACCTGGTGCTATTTTTTTCCAGGGATCTGAAGTTAGATAATGTGATGCTGGATCACGAGGGACACATAAAAATTGCTGACTTTGGCATGTGTAAGGAGAATGTGTTTGGAGAGAATCGTGCCACAACTTTTTGTGGTACACCTGATTACATCGCTCCAGAGGTACAGTCTTCTTTCTAAGTGCTCTCTTGTGCTGAAATAATAAAATCTGCAGCTGAAACCAAAACTTTTAAGTGCCTGTCCGGTTTAATTCTTATTTATAATTTTGTGTTTCAATTCAGATCCTGCTGGGACAGAAGTACTCATTTTCAGTTGACTGGTGGTCATTTGGGGTGCTGCTGTACGAGATGTTGATTGGTCAGTCGCCTTTTCATGGAGATGATGAGGATGAGCTGTTTGAGTCCATTCGCATGGATACTCCCCATTATCCCCGATGGATCAGCAAAGAGTCGAAAGACCTCCTTGAGCGGGTCTGTGCCCTATCATTCATACCAAATACTGTGGCCCCAAAATGTATTCAGGCAATAAACTATCAGCAAAACTTCATATGGATATTTTGTGAAGTGTTAGCTAAACCAGTATTTGATCTGTTAAAAAAAGCAAACAGATTAAATGGTGTTTCCATCTGCAGTAATGTATATTTGGAGGCTTTGGTCTGAGAAAGTGGTAGCAAGACCTCAGCACAAAAGAACAGACATCAATGACAACAGATAAGACATTGATTAAGTCAGAGACAGCATGAAAAGGAGCAGCTGAGGTCGGGTGCAAAGTGGCTTGCAAATGCACAGAAACAGTGGGCAGGATGAAGTAGCTTAAATTTCATACCCTAGCTAGGTGTATGTGTAGAAGGGTAACTGAGCTGAGACATCAGCTGAGGGGGGCTGGCGTGGAGATCAACTGCTGGGATTGTTGCAGCGCTTGATTTTGTGGCCTGCCTAAGCTAACGGTGTGCTTGAGGTTTAGTAAAAATTAAATCAGCCTCTCTTTTTGAGGAAGCATGAACGTAAACCTTTAAAAGTTTTTCTTGTTAAACTTAGAGGAACTACTACATCTGCAGTTACTCTGCCAGGGCTACCTGTCTTAGACTGTCTTAGCCCCTCCCAGACTCCTGACCGGAATAACTTAGATTGCCTGTAAACTAATTACTAAAACACTGTAATGGAGATATTTAGCGAAACTGCTATTGGTCCAAATATGTTTTTCCTCTTGTATTATTGCTCTTTGTGTGTGTGTGTGTGTGTGTGTGTGTGTGTGTGTGTGTGTGTGTGTGTGTGTGTGTGTCTTACATGTCTAGATTTGGTTTAATTCTTGGGGGTGCACTTCAACATTTGAGTCATTTCATCTCAGATCAGCAGATATTTAGAACATTTTCTGCTCCCCTGTCTCCGATATCTTGAACACATATAAAGAGTTCTGTGAAATTTTAGCTTCATATATCAAATACTTTTCAGGATATATTTTTGTACATAATCCATTTGAAAATTTTTAATAATAGGACATCATTTGGGGATTATTTTTTTTTGCTTGAAAACAGGCTGGAAGAACTCTTCAGCTCTCCACTTGAAAACATCTTTTTTAAACCTGATAATAATGTAATTGAAAAGCTTTTATGTTTGATACATAATCACATATATTCATTATGCAACCTCTCTGACTTTGCTTCCCTGCAGTTGTTTGAGAGAGACCCAACTCGCCGGATAGGAATTGTGGGCAATATACGGTTACACCCCTTCTTCAAGAGCATTAACTGGCAAGCGTTGGAGATGAGAGATGTTGAACCCCCCTTCAAACCCAAAGTGGTATGCCTCACACATATCACTGAGGATGGAAAAACTGTGGTTGTTGTGCTATTATTGCTTGAAAAAATGCTTGACAGTAATTGCCTCTGTTTTATATTTTGCTGAGATTTGCTTGTGGTCTCTTCCAGAAAGCACCGAATGATTGTAGCAACTTTGACCGGGAGTTCCTCAGTGAGAAGCCTCGTCTTTCCTACAGCGATAAGAACTTCATAGACTCCATGGACCAGTCGGCATTTGCTGGTTTTTCATTCATGAACCCCAAGATGGAGCATCTTTTAGAAAAATGATGTCATGCATGTCAGGCTCAGGTTACTCCCTTCATGTTTATGGGGCAGTTCACCTACTTGCAGATGAGCAAGCTGTTCCAAAATCAGTATTTGTGTCATTTTATTTTAAGCACAAACTATTCTCGGGTACCTATCAAACCACAAACGGGCCGTTGTACTGTATATATTGATGTTTTGTTTATGTGCATGCTTATTATTTGTATAGGTTGTGAAGGCCTGTGTGAGTAATAATATAAGAGTGGGAGTCTGAACATCCTTACATTCCACTTGACGTCATTGCTACCATGTGCAGTCATTATGTGTCCCTTTTACATTCAAAATCAACTCCACTGGGACTAAAAAAAATTATGAAATGGAGGAAAAAGGCTACAGGAATTACTTGTACTTTATGCTTCAGATATAGATTGTATTTGTGAATGAGGTGACTGCATGTGTAGAAATCCCAGACCAAGAAAAACCCATCGATCTTTGAAATATAGCTTAAATAAGAATGTTATCTGTTTTTAAACATCTGAATTACTCCCTTGATGAATAATAAGATCTTATTGTTGTAACGCTAACTGAACAGTGCCATGTATTGATCAAACAAATGCTACAGCTGTTGTCAGCTGTATAGAAAAGTTATTTGTGGATGATGGGGGTGCATTGAGTGCAGCCATGGGTGCAAAAAGAGTAGTTAAATGACAGTAATCTGTGAGCAGGAAGCCACTGAAATGCTGTATATAATATTTGTGTATATTGTTGTTAACATGTATAAAGGATGTACTTTTTTTTTACTGTCTCCATATTTCACGTCTGATTAAAAAAACCATCAGCTCCCAAGTCTGGGCTCCTTTTATTATGTGGATTTTAAAGTGCACTTATTAGAAAAATCATGGACTTTTAGGGGCTCGATCAGAGCTGATGTAAAGAACGGCATCCTTGAAAGAATCCATGTGTCAAAAGCTTGTTAGATGTTGCATTTGTGGATATTCATTATGAGTTTAATCTTTACTCATACAATTTAAATTTTAAAGCCTTTTTACTTCAATCTGATTTTGACTCGACACCCAGTAGCCATGGTAGAATGGGTTAGTTCAGTTAAAACTGTAGCTTTTAACTGAATTTTGAAGATTCATAAAAACAAGAATAAGTATCAATAGTACAAAAGGTGCTTCTGCCACTGGAAGTGGCTCAGTTATTATAAAAAATTTCCACTTACTCAGGCGTTTGAGTGAATGAGTTACAGTTTTGAGATACCTAATTCGACATTTTGAGACGATAACCCGAAATTTTTAAGTTATGGGTGGATTTTTTTTTCCCCAGTGGAGGAAACAAGCTTCCATAGCGACCTGTTGTCAGGCAAAATCAGAAGGAATGTTACGCTATCTAGCGATACTACGGTGAATGTAACGTTGCGTGATGTCACCACGTAATACGCTTCCGTATAATGTGTGCGGAAGTATTTGTGGTGCACTCTATGGCTTCTTCTGCCGGCTACAACTGACATCTCATAGTTGGTGTACTGGAATAATGTCTTTCTGTTGTAGTCGAGATAAGAGTTCCCACAGTATGACGGTGTTATGATTCTTCTACGTAGAAAGTAGCGCACACCTCATCAACTACACACCGAAGTTTCACCGAGCCAGAGGAAGCCCAAAATGAGCTCACAGGATATACTGCAGAGTGTGTCCACCTTAGCATCGTATAATGTGTTACTACAGGTAAATAAATACATGTCGGTAGCACAATAGTGGACGCGTGTGTGTTGAGCATTTATTTATGTAGTCTGGTTTTATATTCTCAGGTGATGTTCCGGGTGCTCACCTTCCTTCTGAATGCCTTCACGCTGCGGTTTGTGTCCAAAGAGCTGATTGGGGTTGTCAATGTCAGGTAAAGTTTGCATGCAAAGACTACAGTAATTTTAGTGCTCCAACGGCTCTAACATGTGTCTCCACGTGTATCTTTATTATGCAGGCTTACACTACTGTATTCCACATTAGTGTTTTTGTCCAGAGAGGCTTTCCGGAGAGCCTGTCTGAGCGGGGAATCGGGTAAAAACCACAGCTGGAGACAAGTTATCAATCTCCTATGGATGACGTGAGTTGACTAAATGGCAATATAGGCCTTTTGATTATCAGCTTTTGATGCTCAAATCTTGTTTTTAATTTTTCAGGGTGCCCCTTAGTGTGTTATGGGCAGGCCTGCTGGTCTCTGTGTGGCTGTGGCTCCTGGAAGTCCCAGATGCTCAGACTGTCCCTTACTACAGCCCTGCTGTGATGCTGTTTGCCTTATCAGGAGTGCAGGAGGTCCTGGTTGAACCCCTGTGGGTCTTGGCTCAGGCTCACATGTTTTTCCGGCTGAAAGTAGTCGCTGAGAGCTTAGCAATGATTGCAAAGTGCAGCATAACCGTGGTTCTGGTGGTGTTTGCCCGTGAATGGGGCCTTTACATCTTCTCTGCTGCTCATGTAAGAAATCAGCTGGAGCCTTGTTTATCTGCTTTATTTCTGTAAATATTTCCTTCAACTTTTCATGACATCAAGCTGTGTGCACTTCTTAGTTGGTGTACACAGGGTTCCTGGTGCTATGCTACGCCGCTTACTTCATTCGTTTCTTGGGTTCTAAAGAGGCAGCCAGGAAGAGTTTCCCATTGCGCCGTGTTGGTGATTTGCTGCCCCGTAGAGAGTATGGAGAGGTAGTTGTCCTAACATGGCATTATGCATTACTCATTTCTTCCATCAAAATCATACTGGGTCATTCCATCTCAAATATGACATGTTGTATCACAAAAAACACAAATACAGTAGATAGTGTAATCCGCATAGAACAAAATTCTGGAGTTTCCAGATGGGGTGAGTGTGTGTGTGTGTGTGTGTGTATATATATATATATATCTTTATATATAATTATTTTTTTAAACCCATCCACCTACTTTCAGGTCTTTTTTTTTTTGCACATTGAAATCTGAGGTAATGTGACCCTAACCCAACCCCAATGCCAACAACTGACACAGACAAGCAGGGATGAATGTTGCATGAATTGTCATCTATATGAAAATTCTACATTGTTGCATGTTTAATACTTCTTATGTTTCAAAAATGAAAAATTTACAGACACACACACACACATATATATATATATACATATATATATATATATATATATATATATATATATATATATATATATATATATATATATATATTCCAAGCTTTGGACCATAAAGATTTTAGGCAAATCACAGATGGTCGAGCAGAAAATGTTCTAAAAATTTGCTGATTTGAGCTGGAATGACCCTCCTGGGTTATATGTTGTTTACCATTTAGGGATGATATTCTTAATTTTTTTTTTTCTTTGTTTAAAGCCACTAGTTGACAGGACTCTAGCCCAGCTCACATGGAGCTTCTTTAAACAGTCCTTCCTGAAGCAGATCCTGACAGAGGGTGAGCGATATGTCATGACCTTTTTGAACGTCCTCAGCTTTGGAGACCAGGGTGTTTATGATATCGTAAATAATCTGGGCTCCATGGTTGCGCGCTTCATCTTCTTGCCAATTGAAGAAAGCTTCTACATATTCTTTGCCAAAGTGCTGGAAAGAGGGCGTGATGTCAGAAATCAGAAACAGGTCTGAAGTGTGAACATAAGCACAAACAATTGTTTGTCAGTGGCTGTGCTTGAATCTTTGATTTAAAGCTGGGGGGTTTTTTGGTCTTTGTATTTTGTGACAGGAAGAAGTTGCCATTGCAGCAGAGGTCCTGGAGTGCCTGCTGAAACTGGTGCTGGTGATTGGTCTGATTATCACGGTGTTTGGCTATGCCTACTCTTACCTGGCTCTGGATATTTATGGCGGCTCGCTGCTAAGTAGTGGGTCAGGTATGTGAGCAAGAATCCAGTCACACCAGTGGATGCAATTCTATTTTGTTCTGTAGTCTTAATTTTTTTTTTTTTTCTTTTGCTTCTTAGGGCCCAGCCTGCTGCGGTGTTACAGCTGCTATGTCCTCCTGCTTGCTGTAAATGGTGTAACAGAGTGCTTTGTTTTTGCTGTCATGAGCCAAGAAGAGGTTGACAAGTGAGAGTGAAGACAGACAGACACACACACACACACAGTTATTTTACAGCATGTGAACTGTCATTTAACACCGTGTTTATGTTATGTCCTCAGGTATAACTTCATCATGCTGGCTCTGTCTATCTCCTTCCTCTTCCTGTCATACATACTGACATGGTGGGCTGGTGGCGTTGGCTTCATACTGGCAAACTGCCTTAATATGGGCCTCCGGATTTTACACAGCCTGCTTTACATACACCATTATTTCCAGCGGAGTCAGTGGAAACCTCTGCGAGGCCTGTTGCCCTCCCCTCTTATACTGCTGGCACTGGGCATCAGTGCAATTGTCACAGCAGTTTCTGAGGTTTGTTTTATCTCGAAATGTTAACTATTGAATTGCAATTTTACTCAACATACTGCATTATTATTATTATTATTATTATGTAGAAATCTGTGACCCTAACTGGAGCATATATATTCTTTTCTTTCTTTCCAGGCTGTTTTCTGTTGCAACAGTGGCTGGTTGCTGAGGTTGCTCCATATCTGTGTGGGAACAATATGTCTGCTTGGTGTGCTTGTAGCTGTACTTCTCACAGAGACTAAGCTTGTTCAATTTGTGAGGACTCGGCTATTGCCTCGATACAGAAAGAAACACACTTAAATTAGACATAAAATTGTTACACCTGATTAGAAGAAAATGTCTATTTCCACTACAAACTGAGTGACCATTACTGAGTATGTGAAAGCTGGGGAACAACTTTTTCTTTAAAAGGACATCACGTGTTATGAGCGTGTTTGAATCTGTATGTTTTATATACAAATATAAAGAAATGTTTTGAGTGTTTCAGGATCTAATTTTTGGTTTAAACAAAGAGGTGTCTGTATTTAATAAATCTTTTTATTATTTTTCTGTACGAAGCACAGCCACTGCATTTATATCTGTGATGCTTTTCCAGTAATCAAATGGAAAAAGTTAAAAAGGTAAATTATGCTACTTTGACATGTACCACCCACCCACCTATACAGTACAATACTCTTCAGTAGGTTCAGCCTTGAAAACTCCTGTAGAACACAATGCAATTGAGATCCAGAACTCAATTCATAGAGACTGCAACAACCAAAGAGTCAACTGTAACTATTCAATTCATTTCAATTATATTCAGTTTTATTTATATAGCGCCAAATCACAGTCACCTCAAGGCGCTTTATATTGAAAGGTAAAGACCCTAATATTATACAGCGAAAACCCCAACAATCAACCCCCTATCAGCGAGCACTTGGCAACAGTAGGAATGAAAAACTCTTTTTTTAACAGGAAGAAACCTTCGGCAGAACCAGCCTCAGGGAGGGGCAGCCATCTGCCGTGAACAGTTGGAGGTGAGGGGAGAGAGTTAGAACAAAAGACATGCTGTGGAAGAGAGCCAAAGATTAATAATAACCAATGATTAAATGCAGAGTAGTGCATAAACACAGAGAATGAAAATAGGTGATTGAAGAAGAAATGCTCAGTGTATCATGGGAAGCCAGCAGCACCCTAGGCCTATTCCAGTGTTCAGGGTCACCTGAACTAGCACTAACTATAAGCTTTATCAAAACTGAAAGTTTTAAGCCTAATCTCAAAAGCAGAGAGAGTGTCGGTCTCCCGAATCCAAACTGGGAGCTGGTTCCACAGTAGAGGATCCTGAAAGATGAAGGCTCTGCCTCCATTTCTACTTTTAAATACCCTAGGAACCATAAGTAAGGTTGCAGTCTGAGAGTGAAGTACTCTATTGGGGTAATATATACTGCTCAAAAAAATAAAGGGAACGCTCAAATAACACATCCTAGATCTGAATGAATGAAATATTCTCATTGAATACTTTGTTCTGTACAAAGTTTAATTTGCTGACA
>JAMQGT020007679.1:0-12567 GCA_024447675.2 Pterophyllum scalare | reverse complement strand
TATGTAGCCTGCCTTCGTTCAGTTACATATATTTCCCTCACATTATTTTCTGCCTCTGCTTATTATCAGTTTTTCTATACATAAATAAGTCTCTCCTGTGGTCTCTATTTCATTCTCATTATTTATATTACTCACTTTCTTCTAATAAAGGCCTTTTGAACTTGAACTTTATACGGCTCCGTCTGGCTCCTGTATCTGAGTCTTTGCCTTTCTGCCTCTACTATACCATGTTTTACATATCGCTGGTTCTTGTGCTCCTCTGTGATCTAAAGGCCAATGTACTTTTGCACTTTGAGCATTCATACATTGCTGCCATAGCAGCACTTGTCCAAATGCCAATAGAATAACAGATGTGTTGACAGTGGCAGATGTAATGTGCTCCTCACCTCTGGTCTGCCCTCCACAATGCACGCGTGATTTTCTTATAATACATTTCAGATGTGCCTTTTTTAGGGACTGTGCGAGCAAATATGAATCTATAAAAATCAGTAGACTAAGGCTGTGTTCTTACCTGGCATTAGCAGCCATCTTAGATAATCCAGTCACAAGGGCCGTGTAATTATGTGAGCTCAAAGATGACTTTAGCGTGCATCTCAGCGTGTATTTCGAATGACCAGCTGACATCAGACCTCGTACCTCATTTCCTTCACTTTGTATTTGCAAACACTGAACATGTTATTGTCAACCAGCTGGAGGGAACAATGCACTTTTCATGCCTATTCTGCCACAAATTGCATGAAATATGAAAGCAGTTCAAAGCAGTTTCATTTGTACTAACTCTTTGGCCTAGATGGAAATCACGCAGCATGTTCAGTGCATACTCCCATTCACACAAATCCATTTAGCCTATTATCACTAGTATTGCACTTTAATGTTGTGCCATCTGCACACTAATGAGTGTGTATGTCTGCTTACACCAAAGAAGAGTTGTGTTAGCAGTTCTACACTTTGGTTCAAGGCACATTTACCTACTCGTTGCTAAAGGAACATTACCAGGCCACTTCTGAATGTGGTAGGAGCAATTAGTTCTCAGTGTGTCCTCAGAAGTGTTTTCACACCTATACTTAGAAGTGTCCACGTATGATCATTTCACAGAAGACGCATGTTAATGCCAGGCGTGCTGAGAACAGATAAAAGCTAAAATGTAGGCATATGAAGGCTGAATTTTGTAAAGGAAAGCTGAGACATTATAGACAATAAAACACATTAGAAGCAACTCTTGCCAGCTGGCACATTTTGTGATTGATGTGCATTCACTGTTTCTTTTTGAATGCTATTAAAAAGAAAATAATGAAGGCTGAACATCTATTTTAGCTACTTTATCCTAAGGATTGGAGCCATCCCATCATGCTTAGCAAAACATCCAACTACTGACCTAAGATTATCGAATCACATGGATAAGAAGTAGAGGTGGAATCAAAAATCATGTTATTTAAACAGATCTGCAGGACAGTATGTATTATATCCTTCCATCAGGGGTTAAAGTGGACCAGAATCATTGGGAACAGCTTTCCATCACCTTCAGTTAATGAGTAATTAAATCTGATAGGTGGGTTAATGTATAATGAGCTAATTTTTCATGTGCTGTAGCCTGGAGTTGCTTCCAGTGACCTCATGAAGATATCTACTCAGTAATAAGAAGATATAATAACATCCCACGGCCTGCTTACACCTTCAACACATCCCTTCTCCCTCCCCATCCCCCTGTGAGGTATTCATGGTGGCGATGTATAAGAGCCGATTTTGCGGTACTTAAGCATCTAGCTAGCTATAGAAGAGGAGTGAGCATGAGTGCCAGGATGCATTTCAATGCAACTTTTGAAACAGCTCACCAAGTATCACCAAACACACAAACCATTTCTGTAGAGTTTGTTACAAAATTTATCTGCGTGTTAAATGCGCAGTTGCTGTATTTCCCAGGAAGAGAAAAAAAAAGAAGAAGAAAGCGTTAATGTGAGGGGGGGGGGGGGGGACCTGGGACAGTTGTAACAAAGTGATGGATGTTTAATCAGGGGTGAGGGGACTTCACCTCCTCTGTTCTACATGTCCCTCCCTCTGCATAATTATGTTTTTAATCCCTCGTGGGGATATAATAATATAAAAATCCCCCCCTTTGATTTTTTTAGTGCGGCATCATGAAACAGTGTACAGCGCAAACGACAATAAAATCAGAAACTGACTTTCAAGTTCTGCACTCGCGATCCGTGACAGCAGAGATGACTGCTTGGGGGGATGAGCTGGATCCTGTTCCATTTCAGCTTTTCATTAAAGTCAATAAGCACTGCTGTTTCAGAGTAAAAATGATCATTAACTAAATAAAACAGAAATGAAGCAGATCCAATGCATCACGAAAGCGTCACAAAAAATCCTAGAAATATTCCTACTTATCTTTGACATCAGAATTTCCCACAGAGGTGAGCTGTGCTGCGCCTTCTTTAGACTTGTTAAATTGCAGCTATGCACCAGAGCTGCTGTCTGCAGCTTGCTGCTGTTATGAAGTGCATCTCTAAAGAAATTATGCACACGGTTTATTGGCTTTGCAAGTGATGGTGCAGCTGCTGTGGAGGACTGATAAATCAGATCACACCCTGGGTGTTGCAGCATCGCTTCACCTGCAAGAGCTAACCTGAGAATCATGTAATGAGTTTCATGTATGAAAACTTTTTCTCTGACTTTGCATGTGAAATTGCAAAGCTGCGTGAATAACCATTCAGTTACAGCAAAATCAAATCAAAATCTTTTTTGATCCAGTGTATATTTTGATTGTACATGCTGCTGAAATTAGACATTTTAATGTGTTTTTTTTTTTTGTTTTTGCTAATTTCAAACTACCGTGCTGCTACAGCCAGCTAAACAGTGGCTGACAGGGGTGGAGATGGTTGTAACACCTTTTAAAAAGTGTGAGAATCTATTCCAATGACAACAACTACATGGATGTCCTGCTGCTCTTTACCACTGTGAGGGGGAAATGAGCAGAAGTCGCACTGTGCTTCCTTTCAGGCCCCAGTGCATCTACTGGGGCAACGAGCTGAGTCAGAGGTGAATGCTTTTTGATGCAGATGAAGCCCAAGAAGATGCAGAAATGTTGGTACAATGCACAATAAAATGATTAAGATGCATATTTTGTGAAATGGTCTCAAGGCTTAATTCTTTACTCATATTGTCACAGCTCAGCCCGGATTGTGTTACTTGCAATAATGGAACACATTGTGTTTGACTTCAGTTGTTGAACAGGTTAAAAGCAGGGCTACTTGTAGTGGATCAATAACGGTTGGGGGGGGGGGGTGTCACAATTTAAGAATCCTAGCACAAATATTCAGCAAATTGTAAGTGCTGAAACAAAAAGTGTTATAATAATTTGTTGAATCGTGTTTTTGTGAACTTCTTGCTAAACAAAGCATACTAATTTTGTGATATTCAGATGTCGCAAGAACATACCAGGCAGTTTAGTGCACACTAAACCATCATTGACGGTTTACAGTTTACAGTGATACACTGTGTTGGACTGTTAATATCTACATTACTGTTACTAGGTTACATGGTATCTCTAAAGTCATGATGCTGATTAGATTCACTCACTGAATTCTACCTTTTATACTAGTTTTATTGTGTCTATGGATTAGAATTCAGCCACATAGCTCGTGTAACGTGCTTTTATCTTGTCGAATTCAGTTGACTAAATCTGCAAGGAGAAGTGAATATTGAAGTAGCAGCACAGGTCAGCTGATCGCAGTCTGTACACAAGGAAAAATCAACTGGAGCTCACAAAGCAAATAGTTATGTGACTTATCTCTAAGTAATTCCGTTCCCCATACATCACTGCTGTACCTGAACTTAGGGTTCCCCATGTATGAAATCCCACTTTAATCCCTGCCTCACGTCACACATGCTGCTTTCATATTTAAACTGGGTAATAAAATGTCAGTGTACTCCTCCGGAAACACAGTGTGGATGACCCATTGGCAAATGGGTTTTAGTGTGAGAAGTAATGCAGTAACTGTCACTCTTGTCACTGGTGGTGACAAATCAGTGGATCATTTTTTGTTTAAACCATGGAATAGCCAACACACTGATGGAATTTTTAATTGTAATTAATACCGGGGAACAGGATGGCAAATGCAATCTGAGCTTGTATGGGAATAAAATTACTCATCAACGCATTCAGTATTAAAATGACCCAACTTTCCTGAGTGAAATTAATCCTTTCTGATTGGAGCTTTATTTTATTTGTGCACTGCACAGTCATTGCCATCAGATATGTTGAGCTGTAATTTAAATAACACCTACTTTACCAGCCAGCTGATTTGTTGATTCAACACTTCATCAAAGAACTACTCAATTTCATCTTTATCAGTTAATCCTAAACTCACATGGAGGTAACTGACATATGCTTTTCATGAAATTCAATCTAGTTCAGTTTCCAGTGAAACCACATACATTGCAATGATGAGTTTCTGTGGACTAGATAAGTTGTTTTCAGATAATCAGTATGTGTTGTATTCGACCTGAAATAAATTGTGGCTTTAGTTACACTTTTTTCTTTGGCTGCTGCAGATACATCCTGAATGTTTTATTTTGATCCTGTGACTATTTCTGTGACCTTATATCAGAATATTCTCACAGGCTCCTCATGCCTGAACATTTTAGACATAAGGCAAACGGAGCCTCTGAGGCAATGGACTAGAAAGAGTAGCTGATGGTATATTCTGTTATTAGTGAATTGCTAGTGTATAATGTTGCTTTTACAATTTACAGTTTTTCCCTAATGTTTAAGAAACTAGAGAGCTGGCAAAAAACTTTTACAGACCTTTATGTACTATGATCCAGTTTTGCTAAAACATGCATGGGTAAATATTAAAGGGAACATTTTTATAATTTCCTCTACACCATGCCATTATTGCCTAGGCTGCAATTTCTAAAATTTTACTGAATTATGGAGTTATCCCCTCCTCTTTGTAGTTTATATTATCCATTTTTCTCTTTTTTTCCATGGCCAGGTCCTTCTAACCATCTGTTTGTATTTAACCCCACATAGTGTTTCATAACTTCACTGAGTTTTAATTCATTTTGTCCTGCGCCAAGAATTCCCTCATTATAAGTATTTATACCAAAATTTGAACTACAGGTCACTTTAGAATGTATAAAGAGTTTGTCTGACATTAGGAAATGAATCAATAATTGTTAATTGATATTTCAGAGAGCAGGGAGTGTATGTTTTTTTTTAATTTAACAACAATTGTTTTTGGAGAAAAACATTATCATAAAATACCGTGTCCTATTTTACCTGAGGCATAAAAACATAACTGCAGTAATGATTTAAATATATTTTATTGAAAATGAAAATGGCAAGAGCATTCTGGAGTTTATTTATTACATTTATTAAATAACCTTTACAACCATTAAACACTGTCCTCACTGTTATATCATGAAAAATACTCATAACTCATCATCATTTTATGATCATCAATATTAATTTAACATGAATTAAGTCTTAGAACACAAAACTTTCCTTTTGCAAACGAGAGTGTGCACTCAAAGCAATGACAGGAAACCTTGTATGTGTTTTCCATGCTCACTGAAGTGGCAGTTCAGGTGCTTTTATAAATCTTATGACTCCCCCAACCCCTCTTATCGTCTGTTTTAATCAAGGTCAGAATTCAAGGTCACACTTGAACTCTGTCACTACTTTCCCATAAAAAATACACACAAACACGACATGTACAGTTTTACAGTTTCAGGATTCCCTAAAATGCGCGGAACACCTTCAACAAATTAGTTGCACCTGCACAACAGCAAAAATTTTTTTTTAATTATTTAATTTTTTTGGGTGTATTTCTGGTCACTTTAGGAAAAGAGATCAAATTTCAAGATAAAGAATGATATTTAGAGTATTTTTGCTTCAATGTGCTTCAATTTCAACTCTAGATTTAACCCAGACTTTGTGTCCCTGATCTCCCCCATTACCTTACAGGCCAAAGTGACACCGTGGAACCGTGTCCCCTGGCCTTCAGTCTGGTCATTTGGGACACAGAAAAGAAAGCATGTTAGTAGTGTTGATGTAGTGGTCAGATGGAGGCCATAGGTGCTCTGCTCCATTTAGCCCTCAACCTTTGGGCCCCTCTGTCACGCTCTACTGCGTCACTTCTTCCCTTTGAGGCATCCAAGAAATGGATATGATGTCATGCATGAGAAGCCACAGATGACAACGGTCTAAAGATCAGACACTGGCAAACAGATAAAGACACAAAAACAGAGAGAAGGTCAGAAAGGACAGAGTAGAGTGAGGCACATAAAAAAAAAGAGAGAGAGAAGTTGAAAAGATCTCAAGGAGTACACAATGATAAAATATGAATTATAGATCAAACCTGAGAGAGGTAGTTTGAAACACTCTTTCCCTGCTATCACTTTCATTTCTCTCTTTGTGCATGCACTGCTGCCTTGCTCTCAAATGTTGGGGTTTTTTTGCACATGAATCATAATAAAGGGTGTCTAAGGTGGTGGGTGTTTCAACATCTATAACATTGTCATTGTTCTTTATGGCTGTGAATGAGAAGTCTGTGGAGGAATCACAGATCAAACGCAGCTTCTCATAGGTCCTGTCTCAGCTGTCTTTTCTTCTCTCCCCTTTCTGCCTCTTCCTTCTCATCTTTCTAATTTATTTATGTCTTTTTACAGTTTTCTGTCCTACATGAGTAACAAATAGCTTCTCAAGGTATGGGAATAAAGGGGAGATTATCTAAACAATGCATGCAGCTTAGTATGTATGGGCAAAAGAATAACAGATGTGTATCTTTCAAGCCCGTCTGGAGTGAACAAGCAGCATTTTGCTTAACAGTGTTTAACAAAGTAGTACCGCTGCTTTTAGCAGGTTCCTCTTATGACCACTGAGAAATCATCTGTTCCACATACACATTGGGAAGCTCTCTAAGGAGTCTTCTCCGTCTGTAGTTGTGTTTGTCTCATCCATAAGCCCCGTGTGAAGTGGAGAGGAAAGAGTTTTGCTCTCAGCACCAACCTTTCTACACTGCACAGACTGTACTCCAGGGAGCAGGCCTGGACAAGAGGGAGACATAACATCAGAGAAGAAGGTTGATACACAGAGAAGTGAGAAAGAGAAAAAGAAAAACTGGATTAAATTGGAAGACAAGAACAAACAAGGGGATTATAAGTGTTGAGACAAAAGGATCCACAAACCTGAACGAAAGATGAACACAAGCAGGACTACACAGAGTTTCTATTGTGCATTATAAAATGTAATATATATATATATATATATATATATATATGTGTGTGTGTGTGTGTGTGTGTGTATATGTATATATATATATATATATATATATATATATATATATATACACACACACACATACACACAGAGGTGAAAGCATGGACTGACTGAGTGTATTGAACAATACACACAAATACTTGCTATTTAGTGCTGAGTAATGAATATTTCACTCACCAAAACTGCAGCATCTGTAAGCACATATGCTACAATGCAAGTCATATTATTTGCAAGTACAAATTTAAAAATTGCTTTACAGATGTGCCAAAAGACACAAACAACACAACTTTGCCTGATGGTATCAGCCTTTTATTGGAGCTATGTCCATATAATGCAAACTCTAAGCCATAAATAAATAATATACTCACCTCTGTACAGTTTGCAGGAAAAATAAGCTATGAAATCCTGTGAAGTTGGGAATTTTAACATGGGGATTAGCAGAAATTAACTTGCTTTTGGAGCCAGAGTCAAGGGACTCTTTGAGGTATGGCTGTTTTTGGCACTTGCCACTAAATCTGTGCCTGAAGAGCAGAAAAGGAATTTGGCTACAAATCAAGCACTGAGCTGCTTGATGATGTTGTGGAGACTCTAAATAGCAGGGATTACCTAAATGAAGTAGAGGTCAAAGTGTCTGAATATTTGTGTGTTTGTGTGTGTGCGTGTGTGTGTGTGTGTTTACATAAAGATTATTGACAGCATTCTGTTGTAACCATAGAGTCATCTGCCAAACGACCCATCAAGTCATTTTTGCATCAATAAAATAATTTAAAGTCATGACATCAGGCAGAGTGCAGTCAAAGGCCAAACCAGATCAGTTTAGATAATAAAAGATTTACTCACTTTAACTCAGTTTCTGTCTGTTTAATGTCTTCTGACTCATGGCAGAATTAATCAAACCATAAAAATAGTAAAACAGCCAAGCCCATCATTCCTTCAAAAAAAGGTTTTAGTCAAACAGGATCAATATCAAAAACATGTAACAGAAAAATCACATTCTCATTATGTTTTCAGTGTGTGCTGTGATCTCATCAAACACCACTCTGGGAATGTCTGTGTTTGGTACAGATAATCATAGTTAGTATAAACCAAAGGCAGTCAGCCAAAAAGGTTTAGAAAACAAGATGCAGGGTGCCCAAATATTTGGTACCTGCCAAATGAATAGAGCATAGAGTATAGGCACAGATCAACAACTGCTACAACTTCAACAGAATTTTTTTTTCCAGTGAGTGTCAGACCTTGTTTGAATCATCCTCCTGACAAGACATCTCAGTGATAGCCTCTCAGGCTCTGAGCCACCATCGCCCCAATTTCACTTTTAGTCCCAGTTAAATCTGCAGCGCTCTTCGTAACTCTCAGAATGCAACTAGAGGTCAGAAGTTCACTGCCTGATTGTGCAATGAGCGGCTGACTACGTAACTCGAGTACTAATTACACACAGATTGTGAGTGCAAATACAATGAAAGGCAGAGTTCAGGTTTGCCCAGCACTTTGTTATGGATAAATGTCTTTGTTTTAACGTCAATTCAACAAGTGCGTATAATTCACAGGTGACACAATCCAAAATAACAGCAGCATACGCAGCCAGGAGCACAACGGGTCCCAGCAAATAAATTTGCATTTGGAATGACAGGAACCTATGTCCCTGAGTAATGTTGGTGATAGCATAGAAAAGATGTGGACCCTTTCCAAGTCTAACACCTGTCACAGTCAATGCTCACTGTGTGTCATTAGAATTCAGGGAGCAGAGTTACATCATTATGATTAACGAGGCAGAACACACACTGATTTAATGCAAAGGCCAACAACGTCCTATTTTCTTAACATTGGACTTAATTGTCACTGTCAATCACAAATCTGTTCCCATGGCAATCACAAGTATCAGTGCACTGAGTTACCAGATCTGTTCTTGGAGCAAGGGGGCTCATTAAATGTGATAGTGTTTGTGTATGCATGTGTTTAAGTGAGTCCATTACAAAGTGTCAAAGATTTGCAAAGTAGGCATTAAATAAATTGTCTCAAAGATAAATGTATGTTTAAGAAATTTACTGTAAGTGGGGTTGAAGTTTATTTTTAAGTTTTTGGGAAATGGCTCACTGGCCTCTGCGTTTTGTGTAATGGACATTTTGTCTACCACACAGGTTTAAACAAAAGACCAAATGAATAAAAGCTTTGCCTATCCTTCCATTTGTGCCAACAGCATATTCATTTCCTATCATATGTGCATGCATGTCTGTCTGTGATTACATCAAAATTTGGCCTTGGTGACTCCTGCCACTAAGGCAGTTCTTACTTTGTAGCTGTTTTATCTGTTTGTCTTACTGGTGTGTATTTGAGATTTGAGGGGGTTTTTTTGCCTTAAATTATTACCATGATCAAATGTGACTATGGAATTTAATTTGTGATATATTTATAACTTTCCTTATGACATAGCTTTCACTGTGCATAAACATCAAATATTTCAGCATATGGCTGTTACGCAAGAACTTACATTGCCTTGTGTAAACCCAAGGCATCATAGTCTCTAGTTGGTTTCTGTAACCGTTGTATGCAAATGCAGTTTAAAGGTACTTTCACTGTAATGTTTCAAATATTTTATAAACTTCACATTTTTTAAATTAAAGGTGAAGTTAGGCTTTTTATTTCTTTTGGTTTTCAGACTATTTCTAAACACGAGCTATTCTTACTTCAGGTTTTTGATTGGAAACAGTGAATATACCTCTGAGTGTTTAGCCAATGCATCAAACGTTCACAGAAAATGAAAAAGAACTCCCATCCAAGGGGAATTACACAGCATGCAAGACAACATCTAGTCATGTTTAATAGTGTTAGAAACTTTTAGTTACAATTGAAAGCATTGAAGTTCCACATAGTAATTAGATTTGCTTGGTTTTGGATCTTTGCTTTAAGTTTGCAGAACTTAATGTAGTATTCTTTTTTATTTAGGCAATTTATAGCTGAGGTGTTTGAAAAAATAAACAGTGCTTGTGCTTCCAGATATTTTTGAGGTAAAAGCTTTCAGCTACCTGCTCATTTTTTTAGTTTTCAAGCTTTGAACTTTGCTGATACTGTGACCTACTAAGAGTACATTACATATGCAGGTCGTATATATCTTCTATGAAAAGAAGCAAGACACTGATCCTGTCAGTTTGCAGTGCGATTAATACCGCGTGGTGTAATGTGTACAGCTTATCAAACAACGTACACATGCCCTCACCTCCACAAAGCTTCATTTGCATTTGGTCTATATTAAAATGCATTTTTAATATAGAACAAAATATAAACGTTATGCTCTCATAATTTTTGCAGAAGCAAAATTTACAGTGCACAACAGCAGTGTGCAACAGTGGCATAAAAAAAAGTTTAATCCTGTGTCCTACATTTTCATAGTTACAAATGGATCTTGTGGTATGGATCTGAGTCATGTATTTTCCCTTTGAGACAGGTGTACTGCATGTCCCATATTCCTAATTATGTAATCATATCCCACACCACACACACATACAGACATACTGTGTTTCCTGCCTCCCTTGTATGAACCCTCTGGGTTTCACTATATGGAGCACCAAATGAGATCACATCTCCTGTGGAGGGGATAAACCTCAGACGAAAGAGCAAGACACTCAGTTGCGAGTGTCCCAGTGTGTGCTTGGTGATGGGCTCAATAGAGAATACATTTGGGCCTCTAGGTAGAATGCAAAGAGATGAAACAAAGAATGCAGTATGTTGTTTACAAGGTATTCAAATACTATCTACAGGTGTGGGTGTAAATACCCATTCAAGGATTAAAACATCCACCCATCCATTCTATTCCTTTTATCCAGTTCAGGGTCACAGGGGGTTGGAGCCTATTCCAGCTGTCACAGTGTGAGAGGCGGGGTACACTTTGAACAGGTTGCCTGTCAGGGTGTCACAGGGCTCACGCAGAGAGACAGACTACAATTCAGACTCACATTCACAACTGTGGCTAATTTCAAATTACTATTCAGCCTAACATGCGTATCTTTGGACTGTGGGAGGAAGTCAGAGTGCCTGGAGAGACCTCCATGCAGGCACAGAGAGAACAGGCAAACTCCACACAGCAAGATCCCAGCCAATTCAAACTTAGGATCCTCTAGCTGTGACATGACGGCGCTAACCAATGCGCCACCATCGGGATTTATGTCATCAAACAGAAAAAGGGGGATTAATGTCATTTTTTTGAGGTTTATTTACATTGGCATTCTTTGTGTTATGTTTATTGTGGTATAGTTCGCAAGAACGTTAAGTGGTTCTTTGAATTGCTTCACCAATAATTCTGTTTTTAAATTCCATATGTAGCCAGGATGCTGACCACTCAAGAGGGCGACTTCAGTATTCAGAACTAATTGTATTTATCTGTGAACAGACAGTATAGATATTGTCTTCATATCTATTTATCATAGAGACCACATTACCCAGTACATGTTTTATATCTCCTTTGTGTCTGCCTACAAACCTGAGAAACAAGAAACCTAACAGGTGCCTGAGGTCATTGGAATACATGATAATGTGCTATTTTGCAAAGAATTGCAGGGTTACAGTTTTCTGCAGTAATAAGGAGATTAAACGAGAAGATGGACCTGATTCTGTGCTCACACCTCTGGGGAACATGGACCAGAATAAATTGTAATGAGTTCAATTCTTTGCCGGATTTAGTAAGAAGCAGAATTTAGAGCACATGAAATAAATTTGGCCTGTTTCTCAGAGGAGCAGAAAGAGAATTTCTTTGTTGTTTTCATGGAATAGTGATGGGAATCAAGAGAATATAAAACTGAGGGGGTGTGGGATGAAGTTTAGAGAGCATGGGATGTACAAAGACAAATTGTACTGTACTATGCTGTACAGAATCTGTCCTGACATGCTTGTCTTTAGATGTGCCTGTGTGCATATGTGCGTGCTGTTATATTAGGGCGTCTATGTGCTTTAGGGTGCACATGTACTCAGCTACACATTTCTCTGAGAACATGTGTCCATTTTAGTGTGCATATGCAATGTGTGTGTAATTGTAAGTATGTTTTTCCCAGCTGCTGAGCCGGCAAGAGGACAATGTCTGTCATGATGCAACAGGCGGCTAATCCTCTCCTTATGTAAACGCTTGACTGCTATTCAAATGACATGCAGATGGGTTAGAGAGCTTAGGTTTTGGCAGGATAGTGTCATAACAAGGAATGTCTGTGAAGACAATGTGCTGTCAGCATTTGGATGATTAATGCTGCACTTCATGTTTAAAACAGGCCCCTCGGGACTAAGCAAAGATTGGCAGG